>JAODAL010004893.1:0-150373 GCA_025379985.1 Phyllomedusa bahiana
CTTTGTTTGCATAAATTTTGGCATTATTTCGAAAAAACCCCGGCCAGTAACACAAAAAATGTGCCCAAAGACCCATGTAACACCCCTTAACATTTTTTGTTGTTTCAAAAGCAAGCAACTTTATAAAAACAGAAGAGTAAAACTATTGAATAAATGAAACATTACCAAAAGGAAAAACATCACTAAGTCCCATTTTCACAAATGTGCTTTCATCTGATTGTATTCCCAGGGAGTTACCAAACATTTGACTTTTTATTTAACCTGTCAAATTTCTTATATTTAGAGCTTAGGTTGCACTTAGTGGATTATGACTTCCCCCCTAATCTGAAAAAAAGATAATTTTCCCTTAGCAATAAAAAAAATAAAAACTTTTCATCCCAAAACACAATCTCAACAAACAATTCAAAAACGGGCATCAATCTATATCGAAACACAGAAAAAGGCCATATTTACTGTTACAAGGGGGTCAGAATCATTCCCATGGAAAAAAAAACAAACAAACCCCAATCACATGGGAAAAGTTGCACAGGTGCAGATTACGATGAACAATCACTCAACCTACTATGAAGGAAAGCAGCTTCCTCGCCCATGCTTGTACATAAATTTCCCCCTTTTAGGCCCTGGGTATTAATCACATAGTGTCATTGTGAAGGTGTAGGATCGGCACACTTGATGTCCTGCTCTCTCCCAAAACAATTCCGGTTGTCAAAACACCAGAAACCCAAACCGGTCACTTAACCATTAGACTCCATGAAAACGTAACTATGGATCTAGATGAAACAAAAGAGGGGTTCCCCACCCTGCCAGCAGAGGGAAAGGGGGGTATTTTATTGCCATTGCAGAGGGGGCCTTATTAAGGCCTTCGTAGCTGTCTGTTGAAAACCTGCATGTTTAAACAGAGGGGTAAAGGGGAAGAATGGAAAGCCTGTTTACGGCAGTAATGTCATATGTAGGACAAAACAATCAAGTGATTGCAGGTTCAAGTCCCCTAGGGAGACTAATTGTAAGGGTATGTTCATACGGCGTAATTGCGGCACGCATTTCAATTTTTCCTAGTGCCGCCACAAATTTCGGTAATTCATAGCTTTCAAGTGAACTAAATTACTCTCATCTCTCCCGCTACAATACAATCGCTGGGGGAGAGAAGTGACTTGTCACTTTTTTCGGGGGCTTTTTCAGCACCAATAAAAGTGGGGAACAGGACCGGCCCCCCCCCCCACCCCGTGCTTTAGAAATATTCGCTGATCAGCATGTACTTTTAAAACACCCGGTGTATTGCAGCACGTACAGTGTGCGGCCCAATATGCCGTGTGAACATACCCTAAAAGTCAAAATTTTTAGTTTTTTTTAACCCCCTCACAATTTTGTTTGCTAACCCCACCCAAAAAAAGCACTTTAATTAACCCCCACTTAAAAAGGCATAAAAAAGAAAAAAAAAAAAAAACAGTCACAGAATATTTTCTTCCCCCTGCCTTACAAAAAACGGATTTAAAAACAATCAAAAAGCCCTTTCCCCCAAAATATTAAAAAAATGTAAACCCACCCCCGCAAAAAAAACAACTCATACAGCCCAACACAAAAAAATAAAAAAAAAGTAGGGGCCTCAACAGCGATGCAAAAAACTGTTTCCTTTTTGAATAAAAGTTTTTTTTATTGTGAAAAGCAGTAAAACATAAAAAATATACAAATTGGTATCGTTAATCATAACGACCTCTGACTAAAAACACGTGTCATTTATACCGCCAGTGACTGCTTTAAAAAAAAAAAAACACTCCAGGGTGCTGTATTTTTTTCAAAAACCTCCAAAAAAAACCCTTTAAAAAAAAGTGATCAAAAGCATCATATCACCCTGTAATATACCAATAAAAAATTATTTATCCCGCAAAAAACAAGCCCATAATCAGCTCTGTATACAGAAAAATAAAAAAGTCAGACTATGATGACATAAAAATGCTATTTTTTATAAACTTATTCCTATTTTATAAAAGTAATAAAACAAACTTAAAAAAGTATATCTTGAATTGTACCGACCCCCCCTAAAAATTATCCTTTCATTTATCCCATACAGTGAACCTGAAAAAAAAAGTCCAAAAAACAATAGCGGAATGCGTTTTTTTCCCCCCCTTTTCATGGCCAGGCCTAAAAAAAAAAAAACGTTTCACCGGGTTTCCCAAAAAAGCACAATCACCCCCAAAAGAACCATGATGGAGTTAATCCAAAAAGGGGGGACTTCTGAAGGTTTTTACCTGTTTTGTACTTTGGGGCTTTTCAAATGTGACATGGGCCCCCCCAAAATCGCGTTCCAAAAAAGCCTCCCCCCCTTTTATGCTTTGGCATTTGCCCAAATAGCAGTTAACAGCCATAATAGGGATTCCGAATTTGAACACTTTTGGGTGCTTATTTTTTCAGGACCCAGTAAAAAATTAAACATTTTCAGCTAAAATTGTAAATTGTTGTCAACATTTTTTCATTTTATTTTTAGAGCCTACCGCTAAAAGAAATTGTGAAACACCTGTGGGTTCGATATGCTCACTACACAGGGGTGTTTATTATGTTTTAGCACCTTAGGGTCCGCAAACCTGGAATGGCGCCTAAATAAAATCGTAATGAAAATGAGACCCCAGAGTCCAGTAGGTGCTCTTCCTATTCTGGGGCTTGTGGTTGAGCCAAATAGTGCACTAGGGCCATGTATGGGATATCTCTGAAAATAGCAGAATCTGGGGAATTGATGATGAGTTGCATCTACCTGGTCACATCTATCGTGTTCCAGTGAAAAATGGATAAAAATTGAAAATCTTCAAAAAAAAAGTGAAATTTTGAAATTTCACCTCCACTTTTCTTTCATTTATGTGAAATACTTTATGGGGGTATCTAAGATACAGGCCCCTCAAATTCATGTCAGAACTGGACTGGTCCCTAAAAAAATCTATTTGCAAATTTTCTTGAAAATGTGAAAAATGACTACTGCTTTCACATGGTGCGTTTTTGATGCGTTTTTTTGGATTTGTCTTTGCGCAGAAATTTACAGCAATAGTCGCTGTGCCTTTCTGCACAAAAATGCATTCTAAAAAAGTATCAGAAACGTACTGAATGCGCCGCTATGTGCCCGCAGCTTTAGATGAATGCGCTGGCCAGTCACTCACTGACTGTCATGCAATCCGACACGTAATCGCCGGGACGAATACCTAGGTGCGTATTGTGTGCTGGGGGAAAGAACAGATAATCATAGCTCTAAATGAGAGCTGTGAATTACGGTAATGTTTGCCTGTACTTTGGCGGTATTGAAGTGCAATTACGCATCGAAGTACGGACCGACATTACTCCATGTGAACATACCCTAAAAGGTTAATCTGCTACAGGTGAACACCTGTAAAGGGTGAAAGGGATATTATTTTCACACTGCTCCTGGCCTGGTCTGTGCCGCTAGCAGGGAACAGAGAGGTGGCCTGGTGTGTGCAGTTCACTACTTCTCAGGGCATTCTGAGAACAACCAAGCACTTTTGTTCAGCTGCTCTCAAACTCCCATTTGTAATGAGTGACAGTGGATCCTCTGTGCCAACCACGGTTTTAGCAAGAGAGCTCCCAGGTCACTACCCCAGCAAGGTCACCCACGATGACCACTGGCATACCTACCAAGTGTTCCTATTTTGGAGGGACAGTCCCTATTTTTATCCCATGTGTCTCTTAGCTCTATAAAGTATCTGATTGCTTCCTAGCTTAATATTTCATCACTGGATACAATGCAATCCCGAAAGTGTCCCCCTTTTTGGCTGTCTACAAAATTGGCATGTATGTATTTGGGCATGGTTATGTTGTGGATGGGAACAAAGGTTAAATATGTGAGATCCTTTGTGTCTCCATTTTAATGAATTAGTCAGCATAATACCTCACATGTCTTTATATTATAGCACGTAAAAGCTGCCTGTATATCTCTGCATTCTCTAATGTATCATGTATTATGTGAAATGTCTATTTCACCCAGAAGATGGCGTCTATGTTCAGACACACCCTGATATGCCAAAATGGCTACAGGCTTCAACTGTTTTCATTTCCTTAAACAAAAGGTGGGGTGTGCCATTTAAAATGTAGATAAGAAGAGCCAATTAAGAGGGTGGATGTAATGTCACGTTGCTTATGGAATGTGTATACGCCCAACCTATAAAAACTTGTGTCTCTGTAATAAACTTAGAAGAACTCATTTGACTGAGAAATTGTGAGGCTGTTAATTCTTACTCTCTGGCACGTGTCAACCAATATACTGATTTGACCCCCACTGGGACGTCGAACCCCTTTGTGGTTCGGTATACAACAGTTAGATGCATGTCTTGGTTTTATGTCACATATTTGGGTGTGGTTGGAGGCACAGCCTGATGTGTCCCTCTTTGCAATGTTTAAAAGTTGGGAGGTATGACCACTGATATGCAAGTATGGCACAGGCAGAGGCATAGTCAAATCACTAGTGAAGAGGTCAGGGCAAGTGGTGTACAATCGTGGTCAAAGTCACAGGCACAAAGTCAGGGCAGGGCAAGTACAGGCATAAACGGGTAAGGAAAGCAGAGGTTAATACTAGAAATCACGATCAGGAACAGTAGCCAAATGCAGATAGCTACACTAAGATGCTCCAACAAACTGGTACTGAGGAGTGGGGGAGGAGCAATAATATATACTAAGGTCCCAGAGCATTAGTAGGTGTGCTCTGGCAGGAACTCAGCATGAGTAATGGACAAGGCACCAAGCACATGACCCAGAACCAAGAAGCCGACCACGGTATGGAAGTACATGGATTTGTCTGCAGCTGCAAGCACCAGTCGGGATGCAGGCTGTGACACCATAGAGGTGAACAAAAAAGACCCACATATGCACAAATAGCTCTCTGTTTTCTGCAGCTGGCACAGACCAGGCTGGGAATATAAGTAGCACAATGGGGAGTACCCCTTTAATCTGCTAGAATAGTCACTTGAAAAGGGTTAATATTAGCATCTCACTGCATACATAAAAGCAACAGCAGCAGCACACTAAGCAGAAAGCTGCCATAGGTTTACCTCTGTTGTTGCTTCTTTAAGGCTATGTTCACACGGCTTAAAATTGGACGTATTTCAATCCATAATTACGTGCCGGAGTGCGCAAATTACGGCTGGAATACGTCCAAGTCATTATGGTAATCCACAGTTCTCATAGAGAACTATGGATTACGTCTCTTCTCCCTGTTCGGCGAATCCGCCGGGCGGGGAGATAATTGACATGTGAATTACTAGCGGCGTATACGCGCCGCTGGTAATGCAAGTCAATGGTCCAGCGAGGTGCCGGCCCCCCCGCACCTGCCCCCGGCCACACAGCGTAATTGCGCCCTGCATTTAAGCCGTGTGAACCTAGCCTTAATCTCCTCCTACTGCTCAGATCTCAGGTATGTTTGCAAGATGCAATCTTAGGCTATGTCTTCACAGCATAAGTTTTCCGGCGGATTTTCGGTGGTTTTTAGTATTTAGAAACCTATGAAAATCTGATGGAGAACTTTTCACATAGACTTCAATATAAAAAATAGGCCTTTTCTTTCTGGTCGGTTTTCAAAGCTGGTGGTTTTTTACACTATCCCTTGCAATAAAGTTGAAATAAGGACATCACTCCTTGTCAATGACATGCTGGGAAAGAGTTTAGATGCTTGTCAACTTATGCTCCGCACACATAGGGAGGACAGAACAATAGTCCTATATGAACAAAGTTAGCTCTCTTCGCCTGCAGTACACACTTTCTGTGCAGGACAAAAAAACATGGTAGACCATGCAGAGTTTACATACATACCCACATTATAAGTTGAAATACATGCCAGTAAAACCCCAAACAAGTAATTCCCTAACTACTGTACTACTACCTCACATGCAACATACCATCTGAAAACCAATTCAGCACAATCTAAATAGTGGTTCTTCTTGAGGCCAGTGCTGTAACCAAAAATGAAGTTTAGGTATGGCATTACTGTACCTAGGAGAACCTGATTAACAATTTATGGGGTATGTATCTCAGGTGATACAATCCTGGGCACGGATATGGGATATCTGTGGAAAGGAAAAATTGCAATTCAATTTACAACAACCAATTTCTGGAAAACGCTACAATAAAAAAATGTATAGGTTGGAGTCAATGAAACCGTGTCTTGTATTCAACCTTCTGTACTATATTACTATGTTGCATGTGGGATCAAAATGTTTACCCCCTGATAAATGTCTTGACAGATGTGGTTTTCAAAATAGTGTCCCTTCTCGGGTGCTTCTTTTGTTATTTGCTCCCTGTGTACATCCCCAAATTAGGCCTGCTTCTCTTTTATTCCTGAGCCCCATCATGTATTCTGATAAAATACTAGGACCACAGGTAGGGCATTTCTAAGTCAAGAAACACAGTATAATAATATGAGAGCTCTGTTTTAACAGTGGTAAAAGATGGGCAGCAAGATGGCATGTCTGTGGCAAAATTGCAGCTTTCATTCTGCACTTTCCACTGCTGCACATTAATTTCTATAAATTACCTGTGTTCACAGCTCATAAAAGCCTTGAGGGTGTTGTTTCAAAAACTGGGTCACTTCAGGACAGGGGGCAGTATAATAGTAACACAGTGGCTTTGCAAAAAATGTTATTGGGCCTGAATAGCTCTCTAGCAAACTCTGCATTCCAAAGCCAAATGGTGCTTCTATACTTCTAGGCCCTGCCAAGTGCCTAAACACCAATTTATAACCATATAATGGGTATTACTATATTTGTGTAACAAATTGTGGGGAGCTTTTACCCCAATTACCCATTGTGGAAATTTAAAAATTTTGAGGTAAAACTACATTTGAAAAAAAATTAAATTTTCACTTTTATAGCCTACACCTCTAGAAGAACTCCTTGAGGAGTACAGCTTCAAAACTATGGTCACTTCTTGTGGGTTTTCACGGTCATGGTACCACAGGGTCTCTGCAAATGTAACATGATGCCTGACAACTATAAATCTGAGTTAGTTCAATTTATGAAAGAATGGAAACAAAGGTATATATTGTTAAATAACTAGACACAATAGAACAGATGCATGTATACATGGCCATACAAACATTAATGTAAATAATAATTACATGAGCTCCATGAACATAAATGATAATTAAGAATCACTGAATATTTGACCCATAAATACATGAAATAGACTATATTTCCAAAGTCCCTAAAATGCCAGCTAGTTGATTCAGTCCATAACACTGGGTATTATAAAATGGAGTCATGAAGTCCTTGATGTCTTGTCTGTTCAAATGTGTGTTAAAGGTTTCCTATGTCCGGAAAAATTGTTTAGTCTTATTTTCTTTTTGACCCAGTGTCTTTAATCTGTTTAAACACATGAATTGCAATAATTTAGAAGTGATCTCCGCTAAAGTTGGGATGCTTGATTGAATTCACTAGTCATTGTTCCCTGTCTCCCTCCATGTTGTTTTCTTTGACACAGTGAAATATCTCCAAAGAATACACTGAACAGTTCTGCCCCAATGAGAGTGAACACAGCCCTGTATGATTTTCAGAACTTCCTGACTCTTTACACATGACTAGAGTCCATGCCACGCATGTGAGATAATGGCATCTATGGCATAACTGTTGGCTTAAGCTGAAGTCCTGCATAATCTTCCCTGCAGGAAGGACATAACTTTTTTCTAAGCAAATTGATGTGTCCTTGTAAGGTGCTAATTAGCTTCTTCCTGGGTGTAGGTCATCCATCACGTTCCTCCTTATGAATGCGATATTCAACCTTTGCTATGCCCTGCCCTTTTGATTTCTCAAAAATCTACACTCCTTGTGAAAATTAAAAATTACAATTTTTTTCATTTTTACAGCCTAAGGTTTTGTCCATATGATAGAGTCTGTTTTCACACGGATTCCAACTTGAATTTCTTGTTGAAAACTGAAAGAAAACCATTTCCTTTGACCTTAATAAATAATATGCGTTGCAGTTCTTACAAAGTGTTGTCACGGTTCACGCCGCAGTCCCTGCTATGGACCGTCAGCATGCCCATGTCCTCCTTGACCTGGCCGCTGCTGCAGCATCCTCTAGTGTACCTGGCTGTTAGCACTCACCTGTCCTGGCTTCTGTCTCTTCCTGCTGGCAGATTCGAGTCTCCATTGCTTCCTCCAGCTGCCTGACATCCGGTGCGCATGCGTGCTCCCTCTAGGGGCACGCACACTGCGCTGCACTGCATTTAAAGAGACAGTGTTCCTGTTTCCTGCCCAGTGACCTGTGACCTCTGGCTTTATATGGAACTTCCTCCGTGTGCACTAGGTCAGTTCGTTGGTGGCCATTGCTTGAGATAGACTGCAGTTTGATGGGTGCTTGTTGTTTAACCGTTGCGTTTCCAGTGAACTTTTGCATTAACCCTGTGCTGCCCAGTGTATCCATTTCCCTGCTGTTACTGCTTGCTGATTCCTGCTGCTGTAATACCTCAATTACCTGTCTGGGACTCTGTCCCCAGACTACAGCTACACTCTCTGTTTACCTGTCACCAGTGTCCGGCTATCCAGTCCTGCATTTTGGTTACCCACCGCATGTGGGTACCATCGGTGGGCCCAGAGGATCTGCCATACCTGAACGTTTTTAGCCATCCTGGCTAGAAAATGTAACAAGTGTATATTCAGAGCATGGTTTTCAAAACCAACATAGTAAAAAAAACTTTCCATATTCTCATTCTTTGGTCGTATTTCCCGCAGAAAACATGTGAAAATTTTCTATAGCTAAAAACCTCGTGCAATATGCGCTCCAAAAATTTGTATGTGGTTTTTAGCACAGATCTACGTCCAAAACCACATAGGGATGAATTGGGCTTGTTTCTGACTGTAAACTGCAAGTAAACCAAATCTGAAAAACAACCCAAAAACCATAGGAAATAAACTTGTTTAAAAAAGTGTTGGATGATGCAGTTTTCAATGGCATAAACCGCCGAGTAAATTTCACTCGTCGAGTGAACATCCTCTTTTACTAGATTTGTAAAACACCGGTGGGGTTAAAGTACTCACTAATCCCCAAGAGGAATTATTTTAGGGTATAGTTTCCAAAATGGGGCTTTCCAATTGCAACATGGCAGGAAAAAACCTCTCCAGCAAAATCTGCATTTTAGAAGCCAAATGGAGCACCTCCCCTTCTAAACCAGTTTGACAACAAATGGCATACTCAGGAGAAACTGTGTTACAGACTGTGGAAACTGCTTTTAGCTGTAATCCTTATGCAAAATAAAAAAAAAAATTGAGTATGACCTACATACTAGAGTACAGCCACACATCACTGACATAATACCAGTCAGAATCTGATTAAACAATCTAAATAGTATATTATCGTCTTTTGAACGTTTAGGGGGACGGTTTCCGGGTTGCGGATTCTGCCGTCTCCCTAAACATGGGCAAACGAATGTAAATGTTCCAATTTTTTTTGACGGTTTTCGGATTTGAAATCCGACCATTAGAAAATTTTCTATTGATGTCCATGGGGATGGTTGACAGTTGGTTTTCAGAAAGTTTCCAAATTCGAAAACTGTCTGAAAAAAACAACTGAAAACCATTGCCATGTGGACATACCCTTATTAAAAAAAAAAAATATATTTATATATATATATTTATTTATTTATTTATATATTTTCATGCAGTAGTAAATGTAATGTTCCATTGAAAATAGTCACATGACAGCCTGTAGTCTGCCAATAATTTTCAGATTATAATAATTCCTCAATGGCAACGGGCCTAAAAAAAAATAATTTTTTTCTACACGCTTAAAGCACTGTGAATAGTCTGCCATCCAGTTACTGTTGAACATTTTCTCCACTTCTCTCTGTTATTGTGGCAAGGGCCACCAAAATACCGTACCATGACCAGCCCGTCTGGGATCTAAATAAATCATACTTGACAACTTTTGGAAGTGGTCTTCAGGCAGATTTTGAATTGCAGCTTGCCGCCTTGATAGTGGGCCACATCCCCTGTTTGTCATGACACACCCTATTTTGCACAAAGCCACACCCACTTGTCACATCTGTGTAAGGGTGCTTTCACACGGTGCAGTTTTGATGCGTTTTTTTGTGCAACAATGTATAGCATTAATTATTGTGCCTTCCTGCATAAAAAACGCATCCAAAAAACACATCAAAAACGCACCAAAAACCACACTGTGTGAAAGCACCCTAACAGCTTTGGAGGAAGGCTGATAAGGGATGTGGTATCCTTCAGCTTTACTGGACGTTGGATCCCCTAACCAGCATCCAAACTGGATAACACCACTTTAATCAGTTTTCTTTCAGAGCCCAGCTACAATGTGGTCCCTATGCACCAAGTGATGCCAGGGCAGCAGCTCATGATGTTTTACCCTGGCACCACCACTATTTAAAAAGCAACCCACAGCCAGTAAGAAAGTCCTCAGATGTATAAAGTGGTTAAGCTGCCATATAGCCTTAGGCTAAAACCGGCCAAACATTGTCAACTTGTGACTATGTTTCTCCCCTTTTCAGCCATATATACTGCACTAGTGTATATAGTTTGCAGCACATTGCAGTGTTTTTGGATAATTTTTCAGCATGGTTTTTGCCCTGGCTATTAATTTGTATCGGTAGAAACCACGTCAAAAACCTCGACCAAAACTTTATCAAGACCTCACCAAAAGCTCTTCTGAAGAAGCGTGTTTCAGGCGAGGTTTTGATGCTGTTTTTGATGCTGAAAAATCAGCGTCCAAACAATGTCCAAATAAACCATGTGAACATATCCTAAGTGGTTGTTCACACAGAGTTTTAGACTCCGTATTAACATCCGTTTTGTAGATGCATTTTGGGGATTGACAGGACGGACTCAGAGACAGATCTAAACAGTTAGCAGTGAGATTATCACTGCGGGCTATGGGGAACACGCAGCGGCGATCACATGAGAGATTGCCGCTGCGTGTTCCCCTCCTGCCTGTCGGCCCCCCGTCTTTGAAAGAATCGCATTTCAATTCTTTGATCGGGTCCCTAAAGCGGAGCCGACAGGCAGGAGGAGAACACGCAGCAGCAATCTCTCATGTGACCGCCACTGCGTCTTCCTCATAGCTCGCAGTGATAATCTCACTGCTAAGTGTTAGATGCGTCTCTGGGCCCGTCCTGTCGGTCCCCGAGACGCATCTACAAAGCGGATGTTAATACGGAGTCAAAAACTCCGTGTAAACAACCCCTAATAGGCATGCCCAAGAGTGTATTCTAAGGCCTCGTTCACGCGGCTTATTTGGGCACGGATTGGCACCGTACTCCGCGCCGAATTTGCGCTTCAGTACGGCGCCAATCCGTCCCTGTGGATTCCGTCGCTCCTTCCCGCTCGGCGAATCCGCCGGGCGGGGAGAAACTGACATGCACATTATTTACGGCGCGTACGCGCCGTAAACAATGCATTGTCTATGGGGCCGGGGCGGCGCCCCCCGCCGGCTCCGCCCGCCCCCGCCCGCCCCTTATTCACGGCGGATTTGTGAGCTCAATACGGCTCACAAATCCGTTGGGAATAAGCCGTGTGAACACGGCCTAAAAGATACCAGTACTTGATATGGCCGGCACAAATAAAATACCGGCACCGGCCCCCTGTCAGTAAAACCGCCCCTGCCGGTGGTTTACCAGGTTGGTGGCAAACCTATCATAGCAGGAGATTTACCAACTCTTCCGGGAGCCAGAGAGAACCCCCTCTTTTCAGGGAGTCTCCCTGACAATCAGGGAGAGTTGGTAAGTATGAAATAAATACAAGGTTCTTTCACCTAAACAGCAGTGGTTTCTTCAGATCAGCTTTTTCACACCAACCTTGTGTGGCTTCCGGGCTCTGATCCAAATACCGAATTCAAATAGCCTACTTAGGCTATGTCTACACAGCATAGAAAAATGATCGTTCAGACGGCCCATAGATTTCAATAGAAAAAACGACCTGTAGTCTACACAGGTTGTTTTATCTCTGCTGATGTATAATACGCCGGCACCAGCAAAAGAATACTAACCAACCGCGGTTTTTGCTCAAAACGTGACAAAAACCGCAGTCCTGCATCGGACAAAAACAGTTGGCTTTCAGGTTTTTGTCCGATGCCATGTAGGCATAGCAGCTTCACCTAGGCTTGAAGGAGAAGTATACCAAATAAAAAATATTCTGAAAATTATTCTACTCCAAGGTGGGTAAAAAAAATTAAGAAAAGTTGTACTTACCTATAGGTCTCCCGCCACTCTGATGTTCCCCGATGATCCGTTCCTCTTGACTTGTGATTTTCTTTCCAACACCCAGTAGTGGCACTTCATTCCATTTCAAAGGAGCGTAAGCCTCTCCTACGTGTTAGGATGAGAACCTGTAAGTCAGGAGGAGCAGACTGTCAAGGAGCTACGTAGTGGCAGCGGACCTGTTGATAAGTATAAGTTGTTTTTTTTTAAATGTAACCCACCATAGCCCCATCGAATAGTATTTTTTTACTTTCTGGACAACCCCTTTAATGAAGTTGTCCAGCGAGCCACAACAAAGTCAAATAGCCTTCCTGATTCTTCATCCATCTCCCTGTAATGTTTTCTACGTAGATTTGTGCTTTTCCTGTGCAGCATGAACCCCCGCCCCTCCTTATTCTTCAGCAGAGCAAAGGCATTTCTAGTTTGAAAGCAGGTGCCCACAGCTTTGTAAAACTTCAAAGCCCAAAATCTTTAGCTGTATTTTGGCTATCATCTTCCTGCCCCCTCCCCCTTAAGAGGTGTTTCAATCTCATATGACATAAATGTCTGATAGGTCCTTGTTCCACTTCTGTGGCCCACACCCATTGTTGAAGGTTTCTGGGCACAACATAGAGAAGGTTGAGTACATAGCTCAGAACAGCACACGTGCGACCAACTCTCCGCTCCGCATGCAGACTTGTTCTCAAGATAGACATGGATCCTAAAGGCACTTATCAGACATTTTTAGCATATCCTGTCAACATGCCATAAATGTCTGGAATGGGAACACCCCTCTAAGTCCCAGTATACTCTCCCTCTTTCTTCTCTTGGGAGGCAGAACCAAATGGGTGTGGTTTCAAAGACTACCATTCATCACCTAATCTCCTGAGCAGTGGCGTAACTACCAGGGTAGCAGATGTAACTGGGCCCCGGGGCAGCTGCTGACACGTCTGCTCCCCTGGTAGTTCTGCTCCCGCGTCCACCAGCAGTGAACATAACAGTTCACTGGGGCGGGCGCGGAGCTGCGGGACCCGACGCTTCCTACCACTGAAAATCTGGGCCCTACGGCCCCAGTGCTCAAACGCAGGACCGCCCGGTGTTAGCAGAGAGGAGCCGCCTGTGCTCCGCTCTGCTAATCAGCCTGCTAAGTGCCTGCTAGGCCTTAAGCCTAGATGGCGCCGGCCCACAATGCTGACGTGGGTAGCGTGATGACGTCATTTCATTGCACAGCCCGCCCCGAGCACAGACTGGCCGGCCAGCTTCACGCTCACATCGAGGGAGCGAGAGACAGGTGAGTAAGGGATTTATTTATTTTTTAACATTAAGCCTGCCCTAAGCCCCCTGCCTGCCTATATGAGCCCCTATTACCCACTATGAGCCCCTATTACCCACTATAAGCCCCCTGCCTGACTATATGAGCCCGTATAACCCACTATAAGCCCCCTGCCTGACTATATGAGCCCCTATAACCCACTATAAGCCCCCTGCCTGACTATATGAGCCCCTATTACCCACTATAAGCCCCCTGCCTGACTATATGAGCCCCTATAACCAGCGCTAAGCCCCCTGCCTGCCTATATGAGCCCCTATTACCCACTATGAGCCCCTATTACCCACCCTAAGCCCCCTGCCTGCCTATATGAGCCCCTATAACCCACTATAAGCCCCCTGCCTGACTATATGAGCCCCTATAACCCACTATAAGCCCCCTGCCTGACTATATGAGCCCCTATAAACCACAATAAGCCCCCTGCATGAATATTTGAGCCCTATAACCTGCTCTAAGCCCCCTTCCTATGTATATGGGGCCCTATAACCTGCCCTAAGCCCCCTTCCTGTGTATATGGGGCCCTATAACCTGCCCTAAGCCCCCTGCCTGTGTATATGGGGCCCTATAACCTGCCCTAAGCCCCCTGCCTCTGTATATGGGGCCCTATAACTTGCCCTAAGTCCTGCCTGCCTATATGGGCCCCACATAGACTACCCTAAGCCCTACCTGCCTATATGGGGCCCCTATACCCTGCCTGCCTATATATATGGGGCCCTATAGCTACCTAAACATATAGCTATTCTAAGATATTTGTGTCTAAATCTGCAGGGACAAGTCATCATGGCGGTCTGGACCTAATGCAGAACAAAAGGGAACGTCAACGACTCGTCAGAGGAAAATCACCTGTGAGTCACAAGATGTAAGTGCATTGTAATCACTTATATATCTGCAGTCTGTGTACACTGGTATCTACAACTATATGGTGACTATATGGGGATAATAGAGCACCTGTGCACACTGATCACTGATACCACTATATGGTCACTATATGGCGGTATTATTGATCTTTGTAGAATGATCAGTAATAGTGTAGCGGTATTATCAGTCACTATGTGGTGGTAATCTGGGGTTGTGTTCTGGCAGTATATTCAGATCCTTATGTAGTAGCTTTCTTGGTAATGTTAGTCTTGGTATAGACTGATTTGTTTGGTAGCAGTAGGATGGTTATATGTAGGGTGAGGTATTTGCCCCTTGCATTATCTAGTAATTGCAAGTCCTGGCAAATGTTTGTGGTATGGGAGGCGGGCAAAGAGGGGGTAGGGGGCCTCATTCAAAAGTTTGCTATGGGGCCCAGTCTTCTCTAGTTACGCTCCTGCTCCTGAGCTCAACTTTCTGTCAGCAAACAGCTAATGTACAACTTCAGATAGACCACAAAAAATAACCAAAAGACATTACCAAAGTGCCTGCTAAGAGAGATCAAATATTTAGAAAATAACTTTTTTCTACTGGATAACCCCTTTACCTAACAATAACTAGAAAACCAGCATTTGAGGGAGAGGGGGCCCACTTTAGACCATTCAATTTCTTCATAAAAATCTGGGATTTTAAAAACTCACAAAAACCTTAAAGGGGTTTTCGCAGCAAGTAAAAATGATATGGGAAGCTTGCAAATTAAATAATAAACATTTTCATCATTATTAGAAATTCTGTACCATTTTTTGTTTTAGCTGCTACCTTAGTTATACATAGTGTACAGCTCGTCTCCAGGTGATATGACCAGGGATGAGAGCTTCTCAGTCCTGACCGCACATGCTCAGGCATCACCTCTCCTCTCAGGCAGCTCTGCCCAGTTATTCCTGTTAATAATCACACACACTCACTGCTGAGCGAGGGTTCAGCCCCAGGTGATTCTACTCCTGTCCTCTGTACTCCTTAGTAATTAGTCAAACAGTGCAAATAAATAAAAGGAAAAAGAAACCTCAGTCAGGCATGTGCATTGAGAAAAAAAAAAAAAATCTACATGCTGAAAGGCAGAAATGCGAACCACTCATTTCACAGCTCTTTACATAAACAGACCTTTGCTTGACTAGAGCGAGCACTGTATGGCAGGGGTGTCAAACTGCGGCCCTCCAGCTGTTGGGAAACTACGACTCCCATCATGCATTTGTATAATCTATAACTGTGGGCTGATGGGTGGTGTAGTTTCCCAACTGCTGGAGGGCCACAGTTTGACACCCATGCGTGTATGGAAAGACATGGTGATGTCTAGCCTGCTGGGTCACATGATATGAAATTAAAACAAATCATACACGCCAATTTTTGAACACTCTAAAAGCTGAAGCAGGACAAATCAGGCATGATATGCCTTCGTGGTAAAACCCCTTTAAGTGATCTAAGTTTACTGGAAAAATAGCTTTCATGAATGTTTTACCTCACCCATTGTAACAATCTGTGTGAGATATGCACTCACCCCAGATCTTTACCACATATCTATCTATATACACATTTGAGTCACATTATTGTGACCCCCAGTTACTATCCAGAGGAACCACTTTTGCTTCTGAAGGAGAGTTTGCAGCACAGCCAAACAGCAGTGTGGGTAAGGTTTAAAGCTGAGCATTTTGAGCGAGTGGAACGGTCTTGCGGTGTTTTTTTTTAAGTGTGGAGGAATTAGAGATTGTGTGACTTTAGATTTCGGAGAGTTTAGAGGGGACAGTATTGTATTATTATTTTTTATAATTTAGTCATATATCTTTTTGGTAAATACCCATGAGTTCACATGTTTGACAAGGCTGTCCAGTGCACAACTGTGCACTGTATGCCATCCTTGAGCCAACAGTTCGAGGGTCCATAATGTTTGGCAAGATGTGTGCACACTGCACATTTAGAAGCCCGGATCCTGGATCTGAATGGAAAGGGCGCCATGAGATCCATTGCCAACTTGGAAGCGGCCGGCTGACACTGTGCATCCACTAGCTGCGTGTAGATACTGGGGAGGGTGAGTAGCATGGAGGTGCAGGAACATAAGGCAGCTAGAATGGGTAACCAGTAAGAAGAAGGGTAGAGGGAAGTGGTGTCAGGGAGGCTGGTATAAAAAATGGTACACCCCAAACACTTTGCAAGATTGGCGGATGAGGGGGATGTCGGTCAGAAATTAGACATTGCTGCAGCAAGGACATACCCCTGCTGCTAGTACAGTAAGATGGGAATAGGAGTGAGGTCAGGCTAGACAGGTGCAGTAGTTGGGGACTCAATTATTAGGGGCACAGACAAGGGAATCTGCCCACCAAGCCGGGATAGTCGAACAGTGTTGTTGTTTAACTGGGGCCAGGGGTTTGACATATCGCGGGTCGGGTTGACAGATTGCTGGGTGGGGCTGGTGTGACTCCAGCTGTCAAGGTCAACATTGGCACACTATTGACAAAGTTGAGGTAGGTGGAGTGTCATTAAACGATTTCAGGGTCTTAGGACAAAAGCTTCAGGGCAAGGACCTCCAAGGTAATATTTTCAGTTATATTATCTGTTCAAAGAGCCTCACACAAGTGAGCCAGCGGGAGATTTGAGAAGTGAATAAGTGCTCAAAAAATTGGTGTGGACAAGAGGGATTTGGGTTTTTGGGAACTGGGCTGAATTCTGTATTGGCTACAGACTATATGCTAGGAGGGGGCATGCACCTAAATTGGGGAGGGTGCAGCTGTATTTGGGGGACAAAAATGGCCAGGAGTTGGAGGAATATTTATCTAGCGTATTTATATAGGACTGGGGGGGAGGGTAACTACAATATAGCATGCAAGATAGTGACGATAGAGAGGCTGGGAATTAGGAAAAATAAAAACAGGGGTGGAAGTGGAGGTGGGGGTTGTAGCAATGATAAAAAGATCAGGGAGAGAAAGGAATAAAAACTGAAAAAATTTTAATTGCATGCTGAACAATGCCAGGAGTCTGCCCAACATAATTAATGACTAAGAAGTATAAATAGCTGAAGAAAATATTTGACATAGTGGGGATACTGAAACATTGGATGGAACGAGAGCTTAGATGGGCGGTATAACTTGCAGGGTTCAGTCGATTTAGAAAGGATTCGCTTAAGACAGGAAAGGGGGAGGTGTCTGTTCGTCTATGTAAATATTCCTGTCTGAAGCCATCACTGCGGGGAAGATTTAGGTACAGTAAGGAACATGTGGAATCATAAGGTAAATACTACATGGGGGTAAACAAACAAGCTTATACTTAATAATAGGGTATGCTATTGGCCCCAAATTTTAACCCGAACCCAAAGAAGATGTACTCCTCAGGCAATAGATGAGCAGCTAATCAGAATGAGGTTATTATTAAGGGCGATCTTAAATAGCAGAAATCAATTGGGAATATGAAGCTTGTAGCTCTCATAAAGGAAAACAGGTTTTTGTCATAACTATTGATAATTACCTTTGCCAAAATGGTGCAGGAAAAACCGATAGAGGAAAGGCCCTTCTAGACCTATATTAAGTAATTAGACCTGACAGAGTAACAAAGAGTTCAGGTTGAGGGCACCTAGGGAATTGTGGACATATATAATGAAATTTCCGTTTATCCATTCAATGAGTTTTTTGTCAAGGGCCACAAAAAACACTGAATTTTAGGAAGGCTAATTTTTGTTTGCTTAGGGTGGCCCTAAACCGTATTGACTGGGACGATGTGTTTAAATTATGGCAGAACTAATAATAAATGGTATATTTTTAAAAAACATCCTAGGCTACCACTTGTGAGAGGTAATACCTTATGGTAATAAAAAAATTAGAAAAGGAAAACCCAATGTGGATCAAAGGGATGTTAAAGAAGGCAATAAAACAAAAAGGAAAAAGGTTTCACCTACTCAAAACTGGTGGGCAGTGAAGAGGCAAGCTGGAGCGGAAAGACATATAGTAGAGAAAGTAAAACTAACCCCAAAATTTTTTTTAACTATATAAATAATTAAAAAAGATTAATTACAGAATTGTTGGCCCTTTTGAAAAATTCTGAGGGAGAGACAGTTGAGGGCGATGAGAAAAAGCAAACGTATTATACACTTTTTTATCTCTGTATTTTACCGAGGAGGATGACCTTCCTGTGTGAACTGAGGGATTGGGTGAACTCAAACTTAAAAGTTTCTTGTCACTAACCCAGGAAGAAGTGCTTGCTCCGTCTTAGGAAGATTAAAATAGTCAATCCCAGGTCCAGATGGCATTACACCCACGTGTCCTATGAGAGTTAAGTGATGTCCATGATGATAGGCCCATATTCGTAATATTCATGGTCGTCTAATAAAGGGTATGTCCAAGGATTGGCGCATAGCATAATGAGGTGACAATATTCTATAAGGGGTCAAAAGAGTTCAGGAAAACTATTAGGCCAGTATGCTTAACCTCTGTTGTAGGTAAAATGTTGAAGGTTTTCTCAGAGATGTATCTTGGAGTATATCACTGAAAAATAAATGTATAACGCCGTTCAGAATTGGTTCATGAAGGTTCGGTCCTGTCAACTAATCTCATCAGCTTCTATGAGGAAGTCAGTGCTAGATGGATCGGGGTGGTCACTGGATGTCATATATCAGAATTTTCTACAGCACTTGATTCGGTGCCTCATAAAAGGTGGTAAATTAAAATGAGAATGCTTGGTCTGGGGGAAAATGTGTGCAAGTGGGTAGTAACTGCTAATGATAGAAAACAAAGTGTAGTAATTAACGGTACATGCTCAGATGGATCGCATGATACTAGTGGGGTACACAAGGGTCAGTATTGGGCCCTATCCTCTAAATTTTCATAATGATCTTTAACAGGGAATACACAGTAGATAGCGATCGTTGCAGATGATAACTAAGCTCCTGTAAAGTAATAACACATTAGAGGATAATATGTGATTACAAAGGGATCAGGATAAGTTGGAGGCCTGGGCAGGGATATGGCAGATGAGGTTTAACAATGATAAATGCAAGGTTGATGCACTTGGGGGAGAGATATCCATTTAAATGATTACATGTTAAATGGGAAAAACACTGGGTAAATGTGACATGGAGAAGGTCTTGGGATATCTGGTGGACTGTAATATAATTGTAGATGCAGTGTCAGGCGCAAGGGGGGCATGCCAAAGCAAATAGGGGGGGGAATTATTTTTTTTTCCCCCCCCCCCCCAATTGGGGGGGGGGGGTGGCCCCAAAATTTAAAAGGGGCATTGATGCACATGATGAGAACTCTTTTCTTACCCTTATACAAGTCCTCTGGGTAGAACACACTTGGAATTTTGTGTTCAGTTTTGCGCATCCATGTGCACAGGAAAGACATTGTAGAGCTTGCTCAAAAGGTACATAGGTGGGCAACAAAAATAATAAAAGGTCTGGGTGGATACAGTACACAGAAAGATGGAAGTTAGGGTTATTTAGTTTAGAGAAAAGAAGGCTTAGGGGGGACATATAATTTGTTTTAAATACATCAATGGTCATTATTGAGATCTCTCACCAAGAATTTATTAATACAATGGCTGTATCTAGAACAAGGGGGCATCCTTTACGTCTTGAGGAACGAAAGTTACTACATAAAACATAGAAAGGGTTTCTTGAAAGAGCACAGTGAGACTATGGACTATATTCCTGGGGACTTGTCATGGTGAATTCAATACGAGTTTCAAAAAGGGTTTGGATGCATTTCTGGTGGTAATAATTATAACAAGTTATAGTGCTAGGATTTCAGGAGAAGGGGTCTTGTTCCAGGGATTTTTCGCTTGCCTGATTGGTGTAAGGAAGGAATTTTTCCTAAAATGAGGGACAATTGGCTTTTTACCTCATTGGGGGTTTTTGCCTTCCTCTGGATCAACACCTTAGCACAACAGGCTGAACTAGATGGACGACTTGTCTTTTTTAGCCTTACAAACTATGAAACTATGAAACTATGAAACGTATAGCAGCTAGACAGGCTGAGAGTGATTCCGTAAGGTCTTGGTAGGTTATCACAGGTATCTGGAGCCATGCTGACTGCAGTACATCCCACCAGGGCCGGGACGACGGGTAGGCAGAGGTAGGCGATGCATTTGAGGTGCCTACCTTGCCTGTCTCTTAGGGGTGCAGGTGGGGGCGCAAACCCTCGGGCTCAGGCCGATGCCATGGGCCTGGAGTGCTGGTGGTCTTTTGCTGGTATGTGAGTCGCTGGAGCAACAATACAGCTGAGGGCTTTGCAGGGCAGAGTGCGAGCGCTCCCTGCTCCGCAGACAGTGTCGGACAGGCTTTGAGGATCGCTGGATAATCCGCTAGGCACGGTCCGGACACAGCGGGGCCGAAGGGTCCTCATAGCGCTGAGGTGGCCGGCGCCGGCCGTGCGGCCAGTTGGCAGCGTCGCGTGAAGTATGCTCATTCGTCGCTTGCCTATCCTCGGGGCTCAGCAAGTAATAGTGCAGTGCGCCCGATGGACGTGCCGGAGGAGCGTTCCCGGCGCTGGAGGCGTGGCCTGAAGAGGAGCGCGCGGCCGGAAAGCAGGTAAGTATGAATGTTGTTATTTTTAACTGCCTCTGTGCCCCCTATATACTGCCTCTGTGCCCCCTATATAGATCTGCCTGCCTCTGTGCCCCTATATACTGCTCTGTGCCGACCCTATATAGATATGCCTGCCTCTGTGCCCCTATATACTGCCTCTGTGTTCCCATATATAATGCCTCTGTTCCCCCTATATAGATATGCCTGCCTCTGTGCCCCTATATACTGCCTCTGTACCACCTATATATATTTGCATGCCTCTGTGCACCCTTATATACTGCCCTCTGTGCCCCTAATATACTGCTGAGCCCCATTTATAGATATGCCTGCCTCTGTGCCCCTAATATACTGTCTCTGTCCCCCTATATACATGCCTCTGTGCCACCCCTATATAGATTTGCCTGCCTCTGTGCCCTTTTATTACTGCCTCTGTGCCAACTATATAGATATGTCTGCCTCTGTGCCCCTATATACTGCCTCTGTGTTCCCATATATAATGCCTCTGTTCCCCCTATATAGATATGCCTGCCTCTGTGCCCCTATATACTGCCTCTGTACCACCTATATATATATGCCTGCCTCTGTGCCCCCTATATACTGCCTCTGTGCCCCTATATACTGCCTGTGCCCCCTATATAGATATGCCTGCCTCTGTGCCCCTATATACTGTCTCTGTGCCCCCTATATACTGCCTCTGTGCCCCCTATATAGATATGCCTGCCTCTGTGCCCCTATATACTGCCTCTGTGCCCCCTGTATAGATGGTCTTGCCATCTGTGCACCTATATAATGCCTCTGTGCCCAATTTTTACTGCCTCTGGCCCCCTATATAGAATATCGCCTGCTTCTGTGCCCCTATATACGCCTCTGTGCCCCTATATACTGCCTTTGTGCACCTATATAGATATGACTGCTCTGTGCCCCTATTTACTGCTTTGTGCCCCCATTTATCTAAGATATGCCTGCCTGTGTTGCCACTATATTATATATCTGCCTGTGTGTGTCTTTATCTATATACTGCATGGAGTCGCCCTATATCTATATACCTGCTGAGTGCCCCTATATCTATTTTACATGCATGAGTGACCCCTATATCTATATGCTGTCTGAGTGTGCCCTATATCTTATATACCCCCATGCCTGAGTTGCCCTATATTTATATTAACTGCATAACTGATGGGGACCTATATTCTGCCCTAATTGGGGGAATATTCTGTCAAACTGCAGGGACCTTATAGTTTCCTACTGAGGGGAGTATATACCGTTAATGGGGCTTTTCCCTATAAAAAGGAGTTGGGGAAAATATGAGGTTTGATAATTTTGCCCAAATCTGCAGGAGAGTATGGGGGAGAAATCAGCAAAAAAGGTGAAAAACCGGATGGGAAGAAAAGGGAAGGTGAACGTGGATCAGAAAAGCGTTTCCGTGAGTCAACATTAATGCTGAAATCAATATATTTCTCCCCGAGCATCACAACAATTTTCTCCCATATTGGATGTAGGTGGGGGTATATGTAATAAAAGCCGTGTACACGAGGGGGTGCTTGGCAGGGGGGCAGGATTATTTGACCTTAATAGTAAAGTTTTGGGCTTGGTTTTTAGGAGGTTTTTAGTAAAAAATGATGCGTCAAGGGGGAAGAGATTTAACTGGGTCCCGGGGGGACAGATGGCGGGGGGGGGGAGAGAGGGCCTGGAAGGGGGAGAGGGGGCCGGGCCCCGGGGGAGGGGAAATTTGGGGGGGGGGGTGCAATTTTTTTGGGGAGCGAGGGGGGCCCCCTTTTGGCGGTATTTCCCCTTTGGGAAACCAAAATCCCTTGCCCCGGGCCCCTGCAGGGTCAAAACATTTCTAGCCGTGTTTTCCCATGCTGCATTTTATTGCTGGAAATCCCCACCAGGAAAAGCAATAAAGGGTTTTCCCAAACATTTGACATTTACCACTGTCCACAGGACATAAATGTCTGATTGCTGGGGGTCTCATCATTAGAACCCACACCAATCCCAAAAATTGGAGCTCTGAGTCCCTGTTTTTTGCACTTTTCTGGGGAAAGAAAAGGGAAAATGTTTGCACACCCCTTTCTGTTTTTTCTTTCCCCAACCTATAAAAACTGACGGAGCTGGGCCAAGAAACAGCATGGGCTAGTGTTTGTCAGCCCAAAGATTTTTAAATTTGGGGCAGTAGACTTCCTCTATTCCCCAGCTTTTTGGGTTTTAAAAATGGCCCCTTTTATGATTGAAGAGGGTGCCATAGGTGGGACCCCCCCCCCCCCCCACGATTGAAAATTTATCAACAATCTTTTGGAAAAATTTGAAAAAAAATTTATGGTGGGAAGACCCCTTTAACAAATCACACCCTCTTTTTAGTACCCCCCCCTCCCCCCACATCCAGAAGTCATTTTTTTGCCAAACATTTCCAAAAAAAAATAGGATTATTTTTCCAGGGTTTTTAAACAAGCCTCATAGATGCTACATATACACTACCTCCCTGTAACCCTCTAGCTGCTTATTACTATATTATTTTTTCCCAAGTAATTTATCAGAAGATGCGTTTGATGTGGGGTCTCTTTGCAGGGGGGGGAAAACCGCCAAGGGGGCAAACTTAGTCTTGTTTGCGGCAAAAAGGAAATTTTTACTTGGTTCCTAATTACCGATTCCACCCCCCTCAAGTCTAAATCACCCATATCAGTTCCCTTTGGTTTTGAAAGATATGGGGACTTTTGACACTTTTGTCCTGCATCCATCGGGCAGAAATAAAAAATTGAGTGACCCTGGAATGGGGTTTTAAGGGCATCTCCACCTTCCTTTGTTGTGTGTACCCTATCCAGTTTTCTTTAAAAAGAAGGGTTTTCCCAAACACCCCCCACAGAAATTTTTCCCTAAAGTTACCTTTTCTACATTTTAACTTTATCAAAAGATACAGGGGTAAAAAGGGACTTTTTTTCCCCCCTTTTTCTGTGATTAACCCTTCAGTAAAGGAGCTGGCCGCATGCAGAAAGGGGGGCCCTTTTTCAGCGGCACCCCCCCTCCCTTCTATAAAAACAGGTTAGGGCTGATATCCATGAAAAAAACAAAAATAAAATTTTTTTAACCGTTGGGGGGCCCTCCAGGACCCTTTGCCGGGAAATTTTTTGGAGGGCAAAACAACCGGGTTATACAGGGTCCAAAAGACTTCCCTAAAAAATTAGGGAAGGCACCCCAGGGATAAAACAGGCGGCCCCCAAACTTACATCGTTGCGACTTACATACCCCCCTAGTTACAAAGGGGAGACTTAGGGGGCATTGTGACATTCAACATCGAGCCCACGCCCCTGAAAAAACCAAGTGCCAGCATCCCAGGTTTCCACATGGATACGGGAACGTTAGGTGAAATCTTCAAAAAAAAAGGGCCCAACAGCCCGAAAAACCAAAGGGAAAAAAACCCTTTCCCCTACCCCTTACCCAAAAAAAAAAAAAAAAATTTTGGCGGGAAATTTAACATTTAATAAATTTTATACTTTTTTTCCCGACTTACATATTTTTTTAAAATTTAAAAGAAAAACCTACAGCCCCAAACCCTTTTTGAAACCCCCGGGGAAATCCCTGGTTTATGGCGTTCGGGGAAATTGCCTGGAAAATTTGAAGGGCGACCCAGAGGTATACATGACATCCAAAAGACTTGCCTGAAAAATATGGGGGGCCCAACCCGGGAAAAAGGGGCTTTCGGGAAAATTTGGGCCGGGGAAAATATGGAGTGTGGCCCAGAGGTATACATGACGTCCAAAAGACTTGCCTGGAAAAAAAAGGGGGTCTTCCTAGATGTTTCTGAAAAGTTGGAAAGCATGAGGAAATGATGAGGGGTTTTATTCAATACCTGTGATTTAAATGGGGTAGGTTAGAAATAAAAGGGGGGCCCAAAAAATTTGAGGTTTTTGGGAAATCCCCAATTTTCCCTTCTCAAAATTGCTGATTCCATGACCTATCTTTATGTTGGCACTGCATCCTTCTTCTTCACATCTTACAGTTTGGTTCTTACCAGATTGGTTCCATTTTTGGGTGTTACATTAAACAGGTAATTGCCTAGTATTTTGGTAGTGGTTAACACTGTGCCAAGGAGAACGGTCACTTAGGGTCCTATCTGGATGTCCCTTTGGGGGCATTTTTAAAACGGCTTTCTGTAAGGAACTAAATTTAAATGAAAAAGGGTTTTAAAAAGAAAAAAGCTGGGGGGAAAGGGCCCCCAAGATGCCTCAGCTGTATGATGCCCTGAAATTACTTCTATCCTATAAAAGACTCAAAAGGAAAACGCATTGTTTATCCCTTGGGTTTTTTGGGGTTTTAACCCCAAAATTTTTTTTTCCAACCTTTTCGAAGGGAAACAAAATGAATTTTGGGTTTCCCACTGACTTTCCCCCTCAATTTTTTTTGTGTGCTATCGCACTGCTCAGAAACGAACAGCTAGGGCTGTACCCACCTTACAGGGCACCTTTCACTGCTTACAAAAGTAGCAAAAAAACAAAGGAAATGGCCCCAGGGCCGTGTACCCTGCATGGCACTGCTAGAGCTGCCTCAGGAGACTCAGCACAAGCCTTCAAACATTGCCTCTGGGTCCATGGAGGAGGCCAAGAACAACGCAGAGCTGTGAGGAAAGCGTCTCCCAACAACCAATCAGATAAAAGCTGTCGTTTTACCACAGCTAATACAGGAAAAGCGCGCTCCCTGTGTCCGGCTCTGCTGATACTCGGTATCAGCCACTGTATTCTTTAGTGTTGTCCCCCACACAGCGCAGATTTGCCCACATTAAAAATGGCTGTTGTTGGTGCCACATAGCCGCGCCCATTCTGCCGTTCGGTGAGGGGAGGCTTCCATAGCAGACGCCACGTTCTCCACAAGCTCCGCCCTCTGATCAGCTGACGCTGCCTGGTTTGTGTTGTGACAGGGAGGCGGCCGCGGATGAGACGGCGGAGACAGGAGTCGGTAATCCTCCCGGGGAGCGGGTGTGTGCGGGGCACGGTCGGCTGGGGGAGGGGACGCTGGCAGGCTACGGGTAACATGCAACTTACCAGTCATAGGAGAGACAGAAGGGAAAGCGTTGAGAGGCCCGGAACAGTAGCCACCCACACCCTGCTACCACACACTCCAGCCAGCCCAGCCTGGGGCTTCCTCCTCACCTCTGCCCTGCCTGCAGAGTGCTGCCATGTACTAGACATGTTATACTGGCAGAAGTGCCAGGTTGCGTGATATCTTCTGCACACAGGGTTATTGTTCTCCTGGGCTAGATATGACTAATACCCCTTATCATTGGCATCTACATAGCCTGGGGTCTTGATGTCCTTGTAGGACCCTACAGCATGGGCTCTATGTAGTTTTCATGGGACCTTCCTCCACTTCTCCATCTTCAGATTTCTCACTAAAGTCAGAGAAAAGTATGAGAACCAAAGAAATGATGAAATCTGTTGTCATCTCTGACATCCACTGTGTCCTGAAGATGGATGATCACTCTAGTGGTGTCCTCCCAACTGTGATCTCATGCACTGCTTGATAGTTCTTCTTCCAGGCAGACTAGTGCCTGAGAGGTGTAAGTATTATCAGCAGGACTTGACATGTGTGAAAGCTGAAAACTCCCCAGAAAAAGATGAACCCATCCTTTCATGTCTTGGTCTAGTCATTGCCCTAGTCTAATCTTATTTATCCCTGTCTAGAGAGCAATCATTGTCATTACCTACTATTTGTAAGGAGGCTACATAAAGATAAGTCACACCAACAGTAAATTGAGGTTGGTATGCCCTGCTATTCAGAAGCTTTATCTCTCTACTAATCACAGCTAGAAAAGGACAAGATTTTATGTCACTTTTAATTGCATAGGACTGCCGAAAATGTTTTTTTTCAGGAATACTGTTTTTTTTTTTTTGTTTTTTTTAAGTGTCCCTCTAACGGCCATTTGAAAGGTGTGCCAGTTTGTAGTAAGAGAATGAGAGCACACCATTTGTACGTGACCCAAGATGAGCAGCAGCTGATCTTGAGGTTCATTTTGATTGTCAACCACCCCCTCCTGATATGAAATGATTAATTACCGGCTGGGTCCCCATGTCAATTCTGCCAGACTTTTCTGGTGGTCGGTTGTAACATATGACTGGTACAGGTAGTGCTGCCTGTAAAAAGGGTGTTTTATTCCTCTCTACAGAACTGTATCTCAGCATGGTTGTAAGCAATGGTAATGCTGTTGGCCAGAACACTGCTGGGCGACCATTTGCTCATGGTTGGTTTAAAAATAAGGTGTCGGCCCCTCTTATGTGTATATATGTATCACCTGTATTTGTTTTTACTCATTTAAATCAGATACTGATACATATTCTCTTTCAACTGCTCTGTTGCAATTTTCTGTAGCATGACGGACTGCTGCCATTTTGCCTGAGCAAAAAGGGGTTTTCTCACAACCAGGGCTGTGGAGTCGGCAAACAAAAGCCCCGACTCCACAATTTCCCAAACCTCCGACTCTGACTCCGACTCCTGACTCCCTCATACGTAGTGCATGTTTAAGTGATAACTTTACTGTTGTAAAATGGTAACATCAGGCTGTTTATCACCTTATGATACAATAATCAAGCTATTTAGGTAGAAAAGACACTGACAAGCAAAAGGGTAACAATGTTTTGATCTTTTGAACACTTGTGGGTAGAGTTGAAGAAAAAGCTGTATTTGTATCCAAGTCCAGTCTGCACCAACATTAGGAATGTGTAGAAGAGATCTGGGATCAGATTTTAGTCAAGATCTGCTTGAATCTGATCCAGAGCCCACAAGGATTCAGGCAGTATTGAAAACCAAAGATGGATTTCCAAAATACTAACAAAATGACAAAACAGTAACAATGCAGTTACAGGAAAGAATCTGCAGAACTAAGCAGATGCTAAATACTTGCAAGTCAAATTTATGTATAAGATGTAAGATTACTGTATATAAAATTACAGTAGCCTCATGTACAAAGTTGAAGTGGATGGTGAGATAAGGAGCCTGAAAGTCACAAGTTAAAAACATTGTTACCATTATGCTTGTCAGTGTAAAACATATTTATTGGACATGACTTTAGAACACAAAAAAATTGTCATTATGCAAAACACTGCAGGAACATTTGTGGAGTCTCTGAATTTGTTCTGAGAAATAGTATTGCCTCCATCAGATCCTGCATACATGACCTCACATCTGATCTAATTATTTCCAGGCTAGAGAACGGCCTCTCTACACTAACTTGGGTTGGGGGCAAAGCGGTGACCACAGGGGCAACATCTCTAACAATGTCAGGGTATAAAGGAAGTGCCTCAGCCACAGTCAGTTTTGATGAATGGTTGAACTCTTCTACTTCTTTGAAAGCAGGTGAAAAATTTTGCTGAAATCTGTTTGCCATGGGAGCAGAATCTTTTCCCCTGGGGCAGCGCTTTGCCTGCTCCATGTCATCACTTACACTCCTCATGTGATGAGGCTGAAGATATGGGAGCAGTAGCACTGGCCGGACCCAATTCCTCTTGCTCTTTGCACTGCATCGAATTAACTGGACCAACTAATTATATATTTTGGGAGTCGGTCCAACTCCTGCAAAATAGGCACCGACTCCATGACTCTGACTCCACAGCCCTGCTCACAACATGAAATCAGCTTTCCTGGCCGCTCGCTGCGAACTGGCCCAGCATGTGAATGAGGAGAGCGGCGCTAACGGCCATCCTCTTCATTCACTTCTATGGGAGTTCTGAGTATAGTACAGTGTCTGCATTCGGCTAGGTTTTGAAGCTCCCATAGAAGTGAATGATGAAGCTGGCTGTTAGTGATGCCCTCCTCATTCACATGCATGGCCAGATCACAGCTAGCTGCGAGTTCAACAGGTCGGGACGAAAAATCTAAGCTTGTAGGCCCTTGGTTACCATAAGCACAGTGCTATGGTTCAAGAGAATGGGTCGTTAGTTAAATTGTTGGAAGTGAGAGAGAGCTCCAGTCGGGTTACGCCCAGGTCCTGCACCTGATCGTATTTGGGAACGTGCGTCAGAAGGAGTAGCAGGGGAGAGGCTGTGTATGGGAGGGAGCAGGGAGATGTGTGCACGGAGATGGGGGAGGAAGGGATATATATATATATATATATATATATATAATATATATACACACAACTCACGTGTGCGAGGTTTGCTACGTTCACTGATAGCGATCAAGTCAACATGTGAGGTGCGGGCTTTGCTGCGTTCACTGACAGCGATCAGTGGTCCTGCAGCAGAGAGAGAGATCTTGTGCAGTTCCATGTAAATACCAACAGGTAAAATGTATAGTTTTGTTCTGCAGATCTGCAGCGGTCAGAGGTGTAATAATCTGCAGGATATATCACTGTGAGAGAGAGAGAAAATCACCCATCTTTCCCAGAGTCCTGAATGTCAAATGCCTATTCTAGTTACAAAGTATTTAGAGAGAGATTTTCACTTCCAATGATTCCTTAGTCTCCGACAGCTGAGAATCTCTCCCTTTCCATCCCCGCTTACACAGAATGAATTCTCAGGTGCACACTTTGGGGCGTGTCTGCAGAGAGAGAAGATACTCCCTGCTGGGAGGAGAAACACGCCCCTCCATTTCATAAGCTCTCCTTAGCAACCAGTATAAATGGCTGCCAAATGATGAAACGATAAAACCCCTTTAATCACTGATAACACCGCCTACTGGACTCCTTAATCCTCAATAAGAAAGGATTATGAATAAAATACTTCTACTAAATCTTTCCCTACAAAACCTATAACATGTTGCCAGCAAATCAGATAGCACATTCAATGCGACAGGCTCCATTTAATGTTGGAAAACCCAAAAATATTAATAAAAAAAACAGGGGGATAGTAGAGGAGGGTATATTTTGCATTACCTGAAGTCACATATGGTACACAAGTCCATTGTAAAGTAAATGTTAACAACAGGAAATTGGTCATTAAAACTAACACTGACTAACATAATAGAAATTTCTAGCAGAAAAGCTGGATTTACAGGAAGCTTTTGGCAGCAGATATAAGGAATCCTCACCCACAGTAACTTTGTAACCATAGCTAGACAAAAGGAAGATGAGGTCCAATAGAAGCAAAGTGTATGTTTAACGACAGTCTATGCTGGTTGCTATGACCAATTTACTATCTTAACATAAAATATCAATCAGAAACACTGATAGTACAAGAAACTTCCTTCAGGGGATATAACTGGCACAGTTTTTAGTTTCATTCTGTTAGGTAACACTTGCAATTAAAGGGAATGTGTCACGAAAAGTCTTAATGTTTAACTATTTTTTATGTTGAACACTTTTTTAAGAATTTTTGGTTGTTTTTCTTCAATTTTCAATAAAATTGTCAAGTCCTGCAGTTTTCACTTTGACCACTAGGCCTAATAATTGTCTGACTTTTCCTGTTCTGTAGAGAAAGATTTTCAGTATTCTGCTCATTATCGGTACATTGTAAAGGCCTATGGTAAAAGAGCTGAAGAATTCCACAGCACCCTTTATTGGATGTAGTTATCCTCAATTCACATGTAACTCAAAAGTGTCTTGCAATGCGAGAAGGGTTTAAGCCAAGCCAGTTAAGTTAATATACAGACAGCTGTTTTGGGGTATTTGCCCCTCTTCAGTGCAGAATAAAACTTACTGGTTGGCTTGGTGAGAGACAAGTGTGGCTCTCCCCAAGGAGAGATATTCCCCCCCTTCTAAGCCCCTCTCGCCTCTCGCCCAGCCAACCAGTAAGCCTTTACTTTATGCAAAAAAGCCATTGAGGTGAGAAAGGCGAATAAATCCTCACACCAACCAATTTATTGGTGGATCTCCCCAAGGAGAGAGATTCCTCCCATTATCAGTACAAGCAGGGTTACACTGAAAGGTGACACCAATGTGTATAGATGTCACAGGATCCACCAGTCACAAGAGGAGATAGTCACAGTTCACCCTTTCCCCCACCCTGCAAACTCTCCTATAGAAGTCAAAGAGACTGAGTCCTATGTGCATGAAGCTGCTGTAAAGCATCTCTCTAAACGCTGCTAGAGCAGTGCAGGCAAGAAAGCTTTCCTCCCAATCATATACAGACGGCCGAATTGAGGAATCTACAATCAGAAAATAAAACGGCCAAGAAGAAAAAAATATTTATCAGTGTCTTGTTTTAATTAGAAAAACAAAATGGCAACAGATTCCTTTTAAGATACCAATGGTATGAAAGGGTTATGGTCATGGACTCTATTTGGAGTGCTGCACCCACCCAGCCTATTCTTAGTGCATATAATAACTGTGAAAATAGGGTGCAGGAGAGGTAGACCTGATGGCTGGATTTACTTGCCAATGCATGTTGAATAGTTATATTTTTGCCTCTCTTTGTAATTGGGTATCAGTTCTGGATTATGCAGGACATAAGTATGCAAAAGCATCCACTTGTTTCCCAAATAAGTGGAATAGATCAACATTTGGGCTGGTGGTTCCAGGCAATGTTAATGTGTACACTTCAGGGCATACTTATCAAGGCAGTTGCGCCTGCATTCTGGCACAATGGGCCTGATTTATCAAAACTGTCCAACAGTAAGACTGTCTTAGTTGCCCATAGCAACTTAGCTTTCATTTCTCCACAGCTGTTTCAAAAATAAAAGCTGAGCTTTGATTGATTGCCATGGGCAACTAAGACTTCTTACTGTTAGACAGTTTTGATAAATCAGGCCCATTGTGCCAGAATGCAGGCGCAACTGCCTTGATAAGTATGCCCTGAAGTGTACACATTAACATTGCCTGGAACCACCAGCCCAAATGTTGATCTATTCCACTTATTTGGGAAACAAGTGGATGCTTTTGCATACTTATGTCCTGCATAATCCAGAACTAATACCCAATTACAAAGAGAGGCAAAAATATAACTATTCAACATGCATTGGCAAGTAAATCCAGCCATCAGGTCTATGTGCATCAAAAATATTGTACATGTTTTACTCCACATTAATTATGGGGTTTAGGCAGTTTTCAGACCGTTCTGCGACGTGTGGCAAAAGGGGCATGGCTTTGTGAAAAGGGAGTGTGGTTGCTGTGTAACGCCGTGCACAAAAAGTGCACCAAAATTCTGGCACAGTTAGTGGTTTGAAGAACTTATAAAGGGCCTTATGTATGAAAACTGTCTAGCCGTAAGAGTTCTGATTTCATATAGTGGAGAAAATAAAGCTGAGCTCTGGTTGCTATGGGCAACAAAGACAGTCTTACTGCTAGACAGTTTTCATACATAAGGCCCTAACAGTATAAAGTTAGATTAGACCTTTCTAACATGTGCCAGATTTATTAACACTTAGATAAATGTGATGCATTGAGACTGTCTTGTCTAACTTTACATGAACAGTTAGACACTATTGATAAATCTGCCAATGTGTGTGTAATATAAATCCCATGTGTGGCATATATCACTGTGCCACATAATCTCAGCCAGGTCTTTTGCAGATCCATTTGGTAAATGATATGTAGACATTCAATGTTGTTGGGAGTAATCTTAGGTAAAGTTCGGTTCATTTTTTGCTTTTAGCAGGAGATAAGTACAAGCTTATTATTTTATGGGCATAGCAGAAGGCTTCTGCAATAAAAGAACATAGAGTTTGCATGTCAGAGAAAGGGAAGGCTTCAGTGTAATAAAGCCGCAAATCACTTTTATCCCTTTTCCAGTAGATAGTCTTAAGTGGGTTTACTACATAGAAAATTGGGGTTGCTGAGGAATGGGAGTGGAAGAGAATTTTGGAGGTCAGGTTCTGCTCTGTATGATATATTCTACCTGGCTTTAATAAGGGCAATATAAAGGGGTATGGCATAAGTTTGTATGGAAGCGAGCATGAAGGGGCATATAGAAAATAAGTGACTATGGGCCAGTCAATGATTCAACAATAGGTGTATTGGTGTAACATAATATGCATGTGCGTCCACCTCTTATTTAAGATTTTTTTTTATAAATTGTGCCATGAAAATAAATGTTACTAAATTTTGTTTTTCGAGTAATTAATAAAAACAATACTTTGTTGACAACTCATTCCCATTAAGGCTATGTCTACACAGCGCAAATTTTTAGTCAGATTTTCGATGGATTCAGTGTTTAAAATCTGCTGAAAATCTGACTGTAACGTCTGCTCCATAGACAGCAATAAAAAAATCTGTTGTAGTCTACAGAGCACAGCTTTTTACGTGTTGGTTTTGAAATCCGCTGGATTCTGGCGGGTTTTCAAACCTGTCAGATCTTACGCCGGTAAATCCAATAACTGACCAAGGTTTTTAGCAAAAACCGGATTTTGGACGGCATTATAACGTTGCTGTGTAGACATAGCCTAAGGCTGCGTCCAAACGGAAATTGTAAAATTCCGTCAGTTTCTGTTATAGATTCTTACCACTTTTTTTTTTTGTGGATTTTGCAGTCAGTTTTCAGATTTGGCTGGCCCATTAACATTATAGAACATGTTCTGAGTTTTTTGAATGGGTTTCGTATTTAAATTCCGACCTAAGAAAATTTCGAGCTGTGTAAACTACAGCTTGGATTTTCTATTGAGGTCTATGTGGATGATTTGCGGTCGGATTTTTGTGGATTCGACAAAATATGACAGTAAGCCTAAGGCTATGTTCACACGGGCAAATTTTGGCGTGCATTTCACATCGTATTTGCGCTCTAATACGAGTGAGGTACGTGCCGAAATTACGGTAATCCATAGTTCTCATAGAAAACTATGGATTATTATGTCTATATGTCTATTACTTGCGGCGAATACATGTTGCGAGTAATAACTGTCAATGGGGCAGGCAATTGCGGCCGTACAGTAGGCGCCGCAATTACGTCGTGTGAACATAGCCTAAGGGTCCGTCCATGTGGCAGTGACAAAATACTGGTTGGATTCTATTTTAAGAATCCGACCGGTATTTTGGCATCTTTTGGATGGTTTTGGGTGACGGTTCTGTCTGCGGATTGTGGATTCGCCGCCCCCCTCAACCATTCAATTGCACATCTTCTGCCCTAAAACCGGGTGGAAGATTGTGCATGTTGAAAGTCCGGCAGAAAATCCGTTTAGTGTGGACTGCTAAATGGATTTTTTATTAAAGTCTATGGGGATGGTTGCTGGTCTGTTTTCAAATCCGAAAAGCGTCTGAAAATCCAACCAGAAACCTTGCCATGTGGACCAACCCTAACAATTATTTATTTTTTATCAAAGCTTCTATGTGAGTCACCCACATCCCACCCCATCCTGCTCAGTAAGGTGGGGGTATAATAACTACTCTTGCTTTCTGTGATCTGCACCTAGTTTCTCCAGGCCTTATCTCAGTAATAGGCATACTTTATCTTTTTTGCGTTTCCCCCCACACATAATGAAGTCTTCACAACAAATCCCGCACCTCCCACTGTAGACTGAAATTCCATGGCACCTCATCACCCAATCACACAGCCGCATTCACAGACAGCTGCCTCCAACCCCCACTCCTCAGCGCAAGCAGTACAACCTCCCAGAATAATACAACAGGCAATAATATCTTTCTATATCTGCTCTGTAATTTATCCCTTATGTTACCAGAAACTCGCTATGGACGGAGAGGAAAGACGATCCAATACCTTCTGCCTATTGCCTCACTAACTTGATTTTTCCATATTTATTCCCATGACTGCATCTTTTGTCTGAGTAGGATTGTGTGTGCATAGGATGGTGACATAGAGAAGCAGATCTGGTTTCACACTGCTGTACATTTCCTAGAACCAAATTAGCATTTTGGATTAGAAACTTTTAGCTGTGTTTTTCTCATTTTTCGTTTTTATGGTATTGTTTTCTTCCCATCATAAGTGGTCTATTATTATATTAGGCCTGCTTAGATGTTTCTGATGGTGAATGGGTTAATGCCGTTCCGCCCATCTTCAATACCTTGGATGTTGGCTCTTACCATAATAGCTCGTACTCTAGTCTGAGCTGCCGCTACTGTTGTGTCTGGTTGGTGGGGAGGGGACCTCTCCTGTCTCTATGATGCATAAGTTTGGTTTTCCCTGCCCCCAACTCATTGTGGTTTTCTCCCGATTGTTTCAGATGTGAATTGAGATGGAAGGCTTAAGGGAGAAGAAGCCCTGGGGAAAGCTGAGCAGACTGCTAGGAGCTGAGACAGAAGCTGCCTCTGAGCTGTTTCTCTGCAAGAAGGAATGGACGATTGGAAGGAAGAAAGGTATTTCTCTCCATAGATATATTATGTCGGCTCAGATGTGAAAGGACAACAATGGCAGGCTGGCACAGTTGCTTTTACAATGTTAATTTCTATACGTTCCAGTTGTCTGCACTCTTGACTTCTCTAACACACTGACCTCTGAGAAGAGGCTGCTTCCTGGGTCTCTCTTTTCATATATGCTATTACTGAGCAAGCCACAAGCGTCCTTACCTGTCAGCCCCCACTTCAGAGCTTGACCTCTAAGTAGTGCTCAGTGGAGGTTTGTGCTTGCTCATTTATGGTGCAGTCTGTTTACAATGCCATTCGTGTAATGAGATAGAGATATACACTGAATGGCCACTTTATTAGAGACTCGTTGCTCCTCAGAACTATGGCAGTTCATTGTGGCATAGTTTCTGCTTGGTGCTGAAATTGTTCTGCAGGAACATTGGAGCATGTGGCCAGGATAGCTTCTCACAATTGTCACAGCTTAGATAGAAGTGCTGACATGCCGGGAATAGCGTGTATTCCCTCATTCCAGTGATGCTGTATAGGAAGAGGACCTGGGGACTGTGAAGGCTAGGAAAGTTGGGTAAATCCTGGAACCGTTCCATGACTATATGACCTTTGTAGTATGGTGCATGTCCTGCAGATGGTGTCTTCTGCCATAGGGTGAGCAGATGCCATGGAGAGATGGTCAGCCAAAAAGTATATATAAGCACTGTTGTCCAAACGGGCATTAGACGACCTAAGGTATGCCGAGAAACCATTTAACTCATTAAACCACCTCTACCAGCCCGAACTGTTGGCACCTGCTGCTTTATCGCATTTTGACCCTCTTATTATGGGACATCAGAAATCTGGATTCCTCTAAATAGACAATGTTTACCACTGTTCAGTGATCCAATTATTGTGTCCTCTTGCCCACTGGAGTCTTGCACTTCTATTTCACATAGACAGCAATGGCCCTTGAATTGGTTATCTGCTATTATACTATGCTAAGGATAAGTTGTGTGTTCAGATATATTAGTTAGCCTTGTATTTATCTGCAATTTGCTTGACCCTGCACCACCTATCCATCAGAACATTTCTTGACATCCTCCCTTGACCTCTTGAATTATTAAATTAATGACCTGACTCAATCTGCCACCAATGAGTATGTATTGTTTAAAGTCACTTAGATCACTTATTTTTTTCCATTCTAATATGGATTTACACTGCTTACTTGCATTAGTGCTGCACTTTGGGGTTATTTGTCAAATTTACAGAAAAAAGGATCAAATTATAGAAAAGAGCCATACTTACTGCTATAAAGGGAGGTTGACCTGCCTTTTAAGCTGTAAGAAGAGCCTTTTTATGTTCGAACAGGGAAGCTCTAGTTCTGAGAGGGCAGGTGTCTCCAATAAAGAGGCTCTTCAGTGTGAGTATTATCCACCTGTCCCCATTTTTGAAACTATTAAAAGTAGAGTTGAAAGGAGCATGTGCCCAGTTCATTTAGAAATTCCATTATCATGTTATATTGCACACATTTATGCATGTTCATGCAGTGTGCAATGGGTTAAAGTGAAGGGTATGTCAAAAATACTTATCATACATAGTATTAGATTTGCTGCTCATTTGTGGAGGCGTCTTGAAAACATACACTATTCAAAGAAAGTTAAGTTAGGGATATTTGGCTTTTGGGTGAAATTTATGGAAACTTTTTCCTGAAAGCTGGCCATTTAAGTCGTAGCATGCAATGTTGATTTTCTCATCTCAAACAATTTAATGAAACAAAAGCCAAAAACGACAGTGGAGGTTGTAAACCATCAAAAAAGTCAGTGTCTCGATAACATGAGGTCATGTGGCTTTGAGAATTCATTACAGCTCATGCTGTTCACAAGTTGAGTTATTGACTGCTGAGGCATGGCATCCCACTCTTCTTAATGTGCGACCCTCAGGTCATTGAGGTTCAGTGGTACAGAGTTACGAGCTTCTACACGACTCAGCTGATCCCACAGGTTTTCTAGATGGTTCAGATCTGGAGAAAGTGCAGGCCACTCCATTTGAGGTACCCGAGTCTTCAACAGCCATTTTCTAATGATGGGACCTCAATGAGCTGAAACATTGTCGTTCATCAAGATGAAATTAGCCCTGTGTTATTCATGAAGAGGAACAATGTCTGGAATAATTGTTATTCAAGTAGTAGAGACTTGTCACTGTACCCTTCACAAAGTCTAGAGCAGTTATGTATTGACTAGACACACCTGCCCACACTGTAGCAGCACCACCACCAAAGGCTCGTCTGTTGACAAGTGGCTGATACATAGCACCCTCTTTGACGTCTTCAGCATCGTTGACAGCCATCATTTCTGCTCGGAGTGAATTGACTTTCACCACTGGTCCCTTGTCCATCGTCAATGTTCCCTGGCCCATGCAAGACGACGATACCTGTGCCTGGTTGTGTGGTTAGGTACCCTCAGCGGTCGTCTAGCGCACAGACCACGCTGATGAAATTGATTATGAAGGGTCTGACGTGACACTTTGGTGCCTCTCACCTCCCTTAACTGTGCCTGGAGTTGTGTGGCATTTATCATCCAGTTTCGCAGAGCATTGTTTACAATGAAGCGGTCATCATTGTGTGAGGTAGCCAAAGGACGTCCACCTCTTTGCCTTTCTGTGACTCTTCCAGTCTCTCTGTATTTCTGCTGCAACCTGATGAGGACACTGTCACATTCTAAGCTCAGTGGCCACTTATGTCTGAGAGCATCTTGCCTGAAGCCTTGCAATGGCGATGGTACTATTGAACATTGTAAGGTGATGCACGAAGTACTGAAACACTGAACAGTTGGACATGTGCATCCTAAACTTACAAGGTCTGATTTAAAAAGAAAATTTGAAGAAATGTTTTGCTTATCCTGAAATTTCAACCAAAAGCCATATATCACTAGCTTTTTGTGAATAGTGTATTAAGGGATGTTGACTGCATCCAACAGTTTGATCACAGCATAGTCATTGGTAATTGAATTAATGTCTGCCAGGTTGGAATTTACTTTTCTATATATAAGGAGGTATTTTTACCACGTTGATTAGCTTTAAAAATGTTGGCAAAGGTAAATAAAAACTATTATCATTGCTGTTCTGATTTTTTCTTTTTTTTTCAATGTTAGAGCAGTTCTTATCTCAGCGCATGTTCAGCAGATAGTCACTTAGTCATTGATCTCTTGTAAGAAAAAAACGTGATCACTGGTTTAACAGATCAGGTGAAATGGTCCATTTTGTCAAAAAGAGTCATTGTCGGTTAGCACAGATCAAAGTATAATATATGAGTGGAGGCAGCAAATAGGGAGTGTTACTAAAACCAGGTCTAGCTAAAACATTGATTGTAGTCAGATTTTTTTCTTTACTTTTTTTACTGTCACAGGTTGTGACCTTTCGTTTCCTGGAAACAAACTGGTGTCTGGAGAACACTGCAAAATAACAGTGGATGAGACTTCTGGGGTTGTTTCCTTAGAAGACACCAGGTAACGTAGAACATTCTCACTAGTGTTTGCTTTGTGATGTAGATGTTTATGGATACTAAAAAAAAAGGCTTCAAACAGACATTTTAAGAAATATACTTAAAGGTTATCTGCTTGTTCATTAAAGAGAACCTGTAGCCATTGCTGATGTGTCTTAGTTAGTCCTTGCATTACCTGTGACACAACAACTCTGGAGCATCTTCTCTTATAACTCTATGTTGTGCTGTTTCCCGGTTATTTCTCCTAGAAATGTTTTCCTGAACATATCAGCAGGTTGTTACTAATTGTGGGTTTGTCCCTGAACAGTCTGACATTGTCCAATCATTGCTGAGTGTGTCCAGGCACATGCCCCTTAAACACTAAAATAACACCAATTTGACAGATTCAGTAATACATTTCTAGAGGAACAACACAACACAGAGTTATAAGAGAAGAGGCTCCAGAATTGTGATTTCGCAGGGAGCACAAGTGTTTAGTAAAACCGACAGGTCAGGATATTTCACAGGTCCTCTTTGAGTGTTGTGTAATGCTCTATTTTCCCTCAGCAAAAATAACTACCTGTATATACTCGAGTATAAGCCGACCCGAGTATAAGCCGAGGCACCTACTTTTGCCACAAAAACCGGGAAAGCTTATTGACTCGAGTATAAGCCTAGGGTGGAAAACGCAGCGGCTACTGGTGAATTTTAAAAATAAAAACAGATACCAATAAAATTACATAGGCAGTTTAATGTCCCCCATAGGCAGATATAGGCAGTTTAATGTCCCCCCATAGGCAGATGTAGGCAGTTTAATGTCCCCCATAGGCAGATGTAGGCAGTTTAATGTCCCCCATAGGCAGATGTAGGCAATTTAATGTTCCCCATAGGCAGATATAGGCAGTTTAATGTCCCCCATAGGCAGATGTAGGCAGTTTAATGTCCCCCATAGGCAGTTGTAGGCAGTTTAATGTCCCCCATAGGCAGATGTAGGCAGTTTAACGTCCCCCATAGGCAGATGTAGGCAGTTTAACGTCCCCCATAGGCAGATGTAGGCAGTTTAACGTCCCCCTTTAGGCAGATGGGAGGCGTTTAAAAGCCCCCCATATGCAGATGTAGGGCGTTTAATGTCCCCATACGCAGGTTATGGCTGTATGGGAGGTATAGGTCCCCCAAGGCGGCAAAGGGGAGGTATAGGTCCCCCTAGCGGTTGGCAGGTAGGGGTTGGTTTAAAGGGCGGGTTTGGGGCAGGATAGGCGGCTATTTCCCCCTAGCAGGTATGGGAGGTATAGGGGGGTTTTGGGGCAGGGTATAGGCAGGCTATGGGTCCCCCAGGGGGTTTATGGGCAGGTTAGGTATGGTTTTAAAACAAAAAAAAACGCTTACCGGCTCCCCGCTGTCCTTCCCTCGCCTCCGCCCCTCGTTTCCCCGGCCCCCCGGGCTTCTGGTTTTCTTCCGGACGGCGGGTATTTTAATCGGGGCACGCGCGTATGACACCGCTGCCTGTGTCGGAAATTACGAACACCCGCGAGTCTGCGGCCCCCCCGGGCCCCCGGGGAGCCGGAGGCTCGCTCCTGCTCTGCAGGGTTTTCCCCTCCCCGGGTCCTTTGGAGGGGTCGGGTCGGGGGAAGAGACGATGACAGGAGGGCCACCGCGCGCCTGGACGCTTCCTATCGGCAATCAGTTAATGCGCCCCCTGGGGCCCACATTTAACTGAAGGCCCCTGTCGGCATCGGGCCATGCAGGCCCGATCCCGCCCGTGACTGGTATAACCCAAGGTGCTTTTTCAGTACATTTTTTGTGCGAAAAACTCAGCTTATATGAGTATATACGGAAATCTTGGGGCCCAAAAACACAGGGCCCTCCCCTGTGAATGATTTTTCTAACAAAGTAGACAGCCTCTTTTAAAAATGTACATGTTTTCCTGTATCATACTCAGATGTTCTTAGAACCAACTACATTAAAGGGGCTTTCCCAGGAAAAAACTAAAAAACCCCTTAGAGTTTTTGTAATGGAGGAAAAAAAATTTCCTCCAAAAATTTTACTTTGCCCCCCCCCTTTGCTTTGCTTTCCCCATTCTGCGCCTTTCAGTTTTTGGGTTCACAGACAAAAATTTTTCATGCCTAGGGGAAAAAAGTTTGGGGGTGTTTTTTGCCTTTACAATTGGCTAGAAGTGGCCACCCAAAAGCAACCCGGGACTTGAAATCACTGACTGCATGGTTTGGGGTTTGGTTTTGGGTTTAAAAGCACCTTCCCAAAAAAAAAAGTTAAAATGTTCCTTGATCACTTTTTCACCCCCAATCCTAGATTTCCCGGGTTAAGGGTTATATTTACTTTTATTGTTTTGGTTTCTTTCTTTTTTTGTTCCTTTTTTAATAATACTATCCTGTGAAGGGGTGGTCTAATTTAGTAAACACATTTTAATGCATCTTATTAGGGAGATCAAAGTTAGCAGAGAGGGGGCCGCTGTTTAGGAGAGTGGTTGAAAATAGCATCCCTCACCATGAAGGAACTATCCTGTTCTGCATAACCCAGAAATCGCTTTGATTTTAATGGACACTGTAATGCTTAGTGGGATACTCTTATTACCATAATTGCCTCTAGTAAGCCTCCTTATGCCTGTATCAATATTTTCTAAATGTTTTCTATCTTAGAAAACATCTACCTGAGAAGAAATCACTCCCTCTTACCTTTTACATCATCTTCTTTTCTTTAAACCAAAAGGAAACTCACCATGAGTAGATTTGCGGCCATAGAAAGTGCCAAACTCAAACTTTGTGGCGTAGTTGAGAAACAAGCAAAAATAACTTTCTAAAAAGTAGATGAATTGCAATCGAAAAAATATATAAAATAGAAAAAACTTTTATTGAAAAAGCGTAGAATCCACAGCCATAATATAAAAAAAATTGGTCCAAGGAAATCAACGTGTGTATCTGATTTGCTTCTGAAGCGGTCCACCAGCAGTATCCTATAATAGAGGACATACATGCTCACTGAAATTCAGGCATCCTCTCTCTGTCTGCCATTGCATAATTTTAGCATGTGCTGTTCAATCCACTCGATTCTGCTTATAATGGAGCTTCTGCAAGAATGGCTCCTGGTCTCACTGCTATAATTGTGGCCATTTATCTCCCAGCTCTTAAAGCAGTACATCTATTAGCCAGGGCGGTAAGGGCTATATTACCGCACAGAAAACTCCGTTTTTTGCGTTTTTGTTTTCTAAAAACACTGGAAAAACGACTGTAATCTTTCCCCCCATAGATTCTATTGAAAAAAACTCCCTGCTGTCTCACTGGTTCTTTTTCTGCTTTTTTTTTTTAGGGGTGTTTTTTGCAACATGCTCTAAAAAACGCCAGACCCGGCGAAAAATTTATCGGAGTCTATTGGAAAGCGCCGGACGTTTTTTTGGCGGTTTTTTGGGCGTTTTGGGGGCGTTTTTTCCGCGATTTTTATAAACCCTCCCAGGAGACCAAGTCCCCCCATAGTGGGTGTAACAAGGTTATTCATTATCAAATCTGTACAAGTGTCGATGTCCCCTTGTCGTACCTTTTTGAAAAAAAAATGATCACGTTTTTGGGTCGCAAAACGATTTTTGCGCAATTATATTTTTTTCGCAAAAAAATACTTTTTTTACAGATTTTGGCATCAGAATCTTTTTTTTTTTTACAGATTTTGATGAAAAACCCTTTTTTCAAAAACCTATTTTGGCGCTAAAAAGTTTTTCTACTATGATGTGAAAATAATTTTTTTAGGATTTTGGCGCCAAAAATACGTTTTTACGGATTTGGCCCCAGGGAAAATAGTTTTTTACGGATTTTGGCCCCAAAATACGTTTTTTAGGATTTTGGCGCCAAAAATACGGTTTTTACGGATTTGGCCCCAGAATACGTTTTTTACGGTTTTTGGGGGCCAGATACTTTTTTAGGGTTTTTTTTTTTGGCACAAAAATAATTTTTTTTTACAGATTTTGGCGTAATGTTTTCGCTTCTGACCCCAAAGACCCGTTTTTTTACGGATTTTGGCGCAAAAACCCTTTTTTTTTCGCTTTTTGGCACTAAAATATTTTTTTTTAAGATTTTGCCGCTAAAAAACGTTATCTACCTCTGACGCCAAAAATAAGTTTTTTTTTACGGATTTTGGCGCAAAAAACTTTTTTTTTTTCAAAAATTTTTTTTTTAAACAGATTTTGGCGTAAAAACGTTATCTCGTTTTAACCCAAAAATGTTTTTTTCGGTTTTTGGGCGCAAGATTCCGTTTTTTTGTTTTTTCACTAAAATATTTTTTTTTACAGATTTTGCCGCAAAAAACCCTTTTTCCGCTTCGGATCCCAAAAAAATACTTTTTTTTTCGGTTTTTGGGGCCGAAGAATCCGTTTTTTTGGGTTTTTTTTTGGCACAAAAAATATTTTTTTTTACGATTTGACCGCTAAAAAATTATCTACTCTGACGGCAAAAATAGTTTTTTTTTACGGATTTGGCGAAAAAAATCGTTTTTTTTCACTAAAATATTTTTTTTTACGTTTTTGGCGCTAATAACATTATTCGCCTTTAAGGAAAAATCTTTTTTTTTTACGGATTTTGGGCAAGAACCCTTTTTTTTTACGTTTTTTGGCACAAAAATATTTTTTTTTTAAGATTTCCCGTAATAACGTTATTCGTTCGGAGGGCAAAAAAATTTTTTTTACGGATTTTGGCAGCAAAATCCTTTTTTTTTTTTTTTTCATTTAAAAAAATTTTTTTTTACTTTTTGGGCCCAATAAGTTACTCTTTTCTTTTTTTTTGGCCCCCAAAAAACCCTTTTTTAGGTTTTGGGGAAAATTATTTTTTTTTTACGATTTTGCGCTAATAAATTTATCTTTTTTGGATCCCAAAAAAAATATTTTTTTTAGGGATTTGGGCCCCAAAAAATAAAGGTTTTTTTTTTCTTTTTTTTAAACTAAAAAAATTTTTTTAATTTGGCGAAATAATTTTTTTTGGGGATTTTTGCCCCCTAAAATCCTTTTTTTTTACAATTTTGCGCTATACAGTTATCTTGCTGATGCAAAAGATATTGGGGTTTTTTGGATTTTGGTAAGAATCTGGTGCAAGTTTTAAAAAAGAGTAGCACCACAGCAGCCCACAAGGACAATTGGGTCACAATGGGGTACAGTGATCTAAGGGGGGTGACTACTTAACATTTAACTCCACCCGTGGGGGTAGTTTTAATCCAAAGGCTTAATTTGTGAAAACATTAAAAAAAAGAGCAAAGACCCCCCAAAAAAACGTTAAAAAAAACGCTCCAAAAAACGAAAAACCGACAAAAAACGGAAACGTTTTTTTCAGCTGCTTTTGACAGGCATGGAAGAAAACTCAGCTTCATAACTTTTTTTGTAATTCGTTTTCAGGTCGTTTTTTGTTCACTGCAGTTAGACATAGCCTTTTACTGCCATGCAAAAGGGCCCTATTGGGGTTTCCCTGTGAAAATGAATCCAATGGATACTTAAGGGGGTCATAGGTCTATTGGCAAACAGTCTGAATTGGACTACTTTTGCCCTATAGAACTCTATGGGCTTGCATGGCTCGACCGCAGTATCTGTTGGGATAAATTTACTTTATCCCAATGGATACTACTAACAGGAAGCACAAACACTATGCGATTAGTTGTTGGACTAACGCTCATACACATGCTCGGTAAAGTGTGCATGACTTCTCAACAGGGAGAGGGCAATAATTCACTGCCAGGCACTTTTGACAGCTGATCTCCCTTGAAAACATTTGGACTGGGAAAATTTAAATCCATCTGCCTCGTCCTTTCATCTACTGTCAGGGGGGAGCCTGGGAACCCCCATAAACATTAGATAGTTGGCTAGTTCTACTAAAATCTACAGGTTCATCCATCATTCATCTAATTTGTATATTATAGCCAAAAATTTAAAAAAAAATCCTTTTTAAAACCCCTTAGTTTGTAGAAACAACTAACCCCTTTTCGTTTGCAATTTTACTGACCAGAGAAGATACTTGAAAAGTCATAAAATTAAACAATTTTATTCTTACTGTATTCTATGTTTTTATCGAATAAGGTAAAAATTAGTCCAATGTTGTAGTATCAGATGTTGCATAAGCATTTTTATTATACTAGATTATAATACATGAGTGCAAGAAAGGATTTGGCTGTATAGCAGAGGGGATCTGACAGAGGTGAGCTTACCCCCAAATCCGGAAAAGGAATACTATTAGCTAATGTTTTCTGAAAAACACTTGTTGAGGCAACCACTTATTTAATTTCCCATGAGATGGTGCTGGTGAAATTGAACACTTTGCCAGGTATACCCCACAGATTACATCTGATACGCGGTTCCACGGGAGACCTTTCGAACTGTTTATTTCAAGGCCCCCTTCCAGAAAGTGGTTAGGTATTACACGTGTTATAAACTTGTACAGGAAAATAAAAGGTAAAGATCATATACTGGCATCTAATGGAAAAACAAAAGCTAACTTAAGAGAGCTGTAAATGGATTACTTGTGCAACGTAAATATGAAGAAGACTCTTAGAATAGACAATGTTAGAGGGCAGGAAGTCCAAGTGTTGCATTGTACTTAGACACAAGAACTATAGGGCACTATACATTATGCTTGAAGAACATAAACTCTCTGGTCTTAAAAATATAACACTGGTCCTTTATAGTGCACAGATCTATTTCTTTCTGTAGCATTTTTGGGTTGGGGTTTGACTTATGATTATGGATCAGTTTTATCAGGAGGTTCCGTTGCCGCATTTCAGCGTATATTTTCAGAAGATAGCGTTTCTTTTCTAAATGTTCCTTACTTTTCCTATCTGGCATGGACAAAGGAGATCCATTTACAACAGGCCTGTCATGTGACTTATCCTGCCATTATTGTGATATACACCAGATCTAACAGACCTTTAACCATGTTTAAATTTGGGTTGTATATATAAAATGTTTTAAAAATATAATATAACATTACTGTATATTTGCAGTACAAATGGCACTGTTATTAACCAGCAGAAAATAGTAAAGAAGCAGTCCTACACATTGAAGAACGGCGATGTGATCTATGTTGTTTATAGGAAAAATGAGCCAGAACAAAGTAAGTGTTTTTAGTGTGTTTGTGTTTTATGTATTTATATTTGGAGGGAGTGGGGTATTCTTTTTGGGCCTCGTTCACACGGCTTATTTGGGCGCTGATTTCAGCCGCACTGCGCGACGTATTTGCGCTCCAATACGGCTGAAATCGGTCCCAGTCATTACGGTAATCCACAGGTCTCATAGAGAACTATGGATTCCGTCTCCTCTCCCCGCTCGGCGAATACGCCATGGGGGGAGATAAGTGACATGCACATTATTTACGGCGTGTACGCGCCGTGAATAATGAGCATCTATGGGGCCGGCGAGCTGCCGGCACCCCGCCCCGCCCCCGCTGCACGGCTGCCGGCGTAATTGCGGGGCGAAATCCGTCCCCGCAATTACGTCGGCAATAAGCCGTGTGAACGAGGCCTTACTGTAGTACATGTAGGGATTTTTTTTTTATGGAAAAAAAAGTTAGGGCATTTTGTTTAAATTGGTTGTCTGGTATGATATTTTTATTTATTTATTTTTTTTGAGATTCAGACTCCGTGAAAGGAAAAGACACTCTTCACATTCCACTAATCTCCATTTCCTGGTCTCTTCTCTACACAAAGGAAACTCAAAGCGGGACATGTAGCAACCAATCAGAGCGCCCCTTTCATTTTTTAAGTGCACTATATGAAATGAAAGGGGAAACCTGGTTGCTAGGCGCAACAAAGTTGTAGACCAAGACAGTTTGTGGCCCTAAATTTATTTTCTTTCCTCCGGTCTGCCACTTTCTTAAAAAAATAAATAATAATAAAAAATAGCCCTCTGGAAAACCACTTTAGATTTTGATCGGAACATACTTTAAATAATCTAATGCTAAAATAAAGCTTACATTACATACATCCTCAGGCTATGTCCACACTGCACAGGAATATGATCGTATCTTTGGCGCTTTTCGTTTTTTTAAAAGCGCCGAAGATACGATCATTCCTGTGGCTCCATAGATGGCAATGGAAAAGACGAGCTGCTGTCTTTCGGCAGTGGTGTATTATATAACATGTTGTATAATATGCCGGCGCTTCTTGTTTTCTTGCCATCTTCCTTTTGTGACAAAAGCCGCGGTCCTGCATCGGAGAAAAAACGGCCGCTTTCAGGCCGTTCTTTTGTCCGATGCAGTGGAGACATAGCCTTACATTACTTTTTTTGAGCTGTGCAGTCTATAAAATAGTTTTGTTTTGTTTTGTAGATGTTGCTTTTTTGTACAGATCATTGAATTCAGCACAAGACGATATGCAAGAGCCCGCAGGTGTGGTAAAGGTTTTTACTTGCTATTTAGACACTGTTTTCACATCTGTTATTTCTCTTCTGTCACATCTCTGTTGCGCTTTGACAGCCAGAATAGTATAACATGCTGTGCTATTCTTTCCTTAAAGAAACAAAAAAGAAAAACATAAATGTCTTAAAAGTCAATGAGATTTGTCAAGATCTGTTACAAAATGGGATCTGTGAATCCTGTCAAAGTGAAGCTGTGACATTAGTAATAAGTGACTTAATAAAAGAATATCATTGTGCAAAGTAAGAATAATGAATACCAACGAGTCTTCACTTTTTGTAAGATTTTACTAGTTGTTAAATCAATAGTTTTTTCATTATTATATCATACAGTTTTAAGAATCTGAAAAAAACCCACAGGCTTTGTTACAATCCTTTCCTTTGTTTATATCATTAGATGTATTTTTGCATATCAGTGCTGACTTGAGTAGCTAGCACTCAACTTTGCTTGCAAATATACAGAATCTTACTTTATGACAAATTAAAGTGTTAGTCCAGTGATGAAATTAGTTTACCCTGTTAGATCACATGAAATACAAACTTCCTGTTGGAATCTGATAAATGCACCTGTGTCTAGATATTGCTTTTACATACTTGTTATGGTTCCTTCTATTAAATCCCTCTCCGAATGTTCACATGAAGTGTCCAGTGCTGGTGGTCACACTTGACTTATAGCTCAGCCTCACTATTACACAGTGGTAGAGTGTTATTATGCAGGTCGGTCAATAAGAAGTGACACACTGTTAACTGCTTTTTTTTAGTAGAACTGGACACATGAGGGGGCACTATAACAAGCATGCAACCGCAATATCTATATGCAGGAACATTTTTTAAATGGTTGTAGTTAAAAACTCATATTTTGCTTAATTTAATAGAGCAGATGAATATTAAATCAAAGAACAACCCCATTTTGCCAGAAAATAAACTTTTGTAATGAAATGCAAGCAGAAAAAAAAAAAAAACCTTACCCCCGTAACATGCCTTAACGTGTATACATGTGCTCAATAAATTAGAATATCAGCCAAAAGTTTTTTTTTTCAGTAATTCAATTCAAAAAGTGAAACTCATATATTATATAGTCATTACAAACAGAATGACCTTTTTCAAGTGTTTATTTATGTTAATCTTGATGATTATGGCTTATAGCCAAGGAAAACCCAAAATGTCATTATCTCAGAAAATTAGAATAATTAACCCAAAACACCTGCAAAGACTTTCTAAGCGTTTTAAATGGTCCCTTAGTCTTATTTAGTAGGCAACACAATCATGGGGAAGACTGCTGGCTTGACAGACGTCCAGAAGGCAATCATTGACACACTCCACAAGGAAGGTAAGCCACAAAAAGTCATTGCTAAAGAAGCTGGCTGTTCAGAGTGCTATATCAAAGCATATTAATGGAAAGTGTGGTAGGAAAAGGTGCACAAGCAACCGGGATAACCGCAGCCTTGATAGAATTGTTAAGAAAAGGCCATTCAAAAATTTGGGGAAGATTCACAAGGAGTGGACTGCTGCTAGAGTCAGTGCTTCAAGGGCCACCACACACAGAAATATTCAGGACATGGGCTACAAGTGTTGCATTCCATGTGTCAAGCCACTCATGACCAATAGACAATGCCAGAAACAACTTACCTGGGCCAAGTAGTAAAAGAACTTGACTGTTGCTCAATGGTCCAAGGGGTCATTTTCAGATGAAAGTAAATGTGGCATTTCATTTGGAAATCAAGGTCCCAGAGTCTGGGGAAAGAGTGAAGAGACACACAATCCAAGCTGTCTGAGGTCTAGTGTGAAGTTTCCACAATCAGTGATGGTTTTGGGGAGCTGTGTCATCTGCTGGTGTTGGTCCACTGTGTCTTATCAAGACCAAGGTCCGTGCAGCCGTCTACCAGGAAATTTTAGAGCACTTCATGCTTCCCTTTGCCGGCAAGCTTTTTGGAGATGGAATTTTCATTTTACAGCAGGACTTGGCACCTATCCACACTGCCAATCATACCAATACCAATACCTGGTTTAATAACCACAGTATCACTGTGCTTGGTTGGCCAGCAAACCAGCCAGCCTACATGCCACATCGCATTAATGCAGTCCTTCATGCAAAAGGAGCCCTGACCAAGTATTGAGTGCATTTACTGTACATACTTTTCATTTGGTCAATATTTCTGCGTTCCAAATTTTTTTTTACAGTTGGTCTTATATAATATTCTAATTTTCTGAGATAATGACTTTTGGGTTTTCCTTGGCTCTAAGCCATAATCATCAAGATTAACATAAATAAACAGAGTTCACACTGTTTGTAGTAACTCTATATAATATGAGTTTCACTTTTGAAATGAAATTACTAAAAAAAAAAAATTTGGCTGATATTCTAATTTATTGAGAAACGCCTGTATATAATTTGTGTAGCTTAGTTTCTAATTGCTCCATGATGGATAAATTCGTTATGAAGGCCCATGGGTTTTGCCGTTAGGTTAGTGTCAGGAGCCAGTCTGCCAAGCAATGGCCAGAATCGGAGATAAGTCTGATTCTGGCACTTTAGCCCATACATGCTGTGCTTAATAGAGACCATGGCACCTAAGTAGTTAGACAAGGAGAAAGGGTTCCATGTATCAGCCCATTGGATATGATAACATGGAGCTAATGGATTGGCATGGCAGCCAGGAAACTGATAAAAGCTCCTTGGTTAGTCATCTTGGTACAACAGCTTGTAGCAGTACCTAATAGAATACCTATCGGCTTTGGGCCTACAGGCACAGCAAATTACATTACAGAAGAATTGTAGTAATCACATAGTCAAGTCCCCCTATTGGAACTTAAATATGAAGTGAAAACATGTTTAAGGGGGTTGTCTTACCATGCTGTTTTACAAAGCCGGAGGCAACTTCAGACTCACACTTTCTGGTCAGGCTATGATTTGGTCTATAGCAGTGATTGGCATATAAGCTCTGCTAGCTGAGCCTGTTACAGTGACATGAGTGCTGGAGGTTTGTCAACTGTAGCGCACAAGGCTACAGAGCTGTAAAGGGTTAAAGCTTATCAGTAATTAGTGTAAACAAACAAAGGAGGGGCACCATGTTGGTGTGTGGAGGTTTGGACATTTCACTAAAATTTAAATATTCTAAAAGGCTCATGGGGAAAAGAACCTTTTGGACGTAACATTCCTCAAATCACATCCAATTTACTGATTCCACACCTTGAAACAGTTGTCTGCAAATTAAGTGCCTCTCATAGCTTTATTAATATATTTTACATTGCAAGACTTAGTGTTTTAGCTGCTACCTTAGTGATCCATAGTGTACAGCTCGTGAGGAGAGTTCCTCTTTCTTGGCCGCACATGCTCCGACAGCACTTCTCCTCTCAGTCAGTTACGGTCAGTCGGTTTCCTGCCTGGTAATAACACACTTACTGCTGAGCGAATGTTCAACCCCAGGTGCTGTCATTCTACAGCAAAGAAGTGAAGGTAGATTGGCACCTGTTGCAAATAGAGTAAAATATATTCCAAGTTATTAGATGCAATTAAAAGCAAAAAAGGGAATCCAAAACAGCAAACATGTGTGCAAGCATGGTCAGAGGGGCTGATGGATAGTAGGCTGACGCGTTTCGGGCCGGAAGTTGCCCTTAGTCTTAGCTGCACTACAATGACATACGCGCCCTCTTATAGTGAATTAAGAACAATGGATAATTAAAAATAAAGGTTGGCACCTGAGACGCACTTACCTGAAGAGATGGCGCCGTACACTAGACTGAATAGCGATCACGTGACTGCCTCTGCGGCCGGAAGCCAGAACATAGAAACAATACTACGCTGGAAGGCAGCAAAAGCTTGTGTTCCATTAGGCGGAAATGACCTGAACCGGAAACCGGACGCAGGAGGAGAAACCGTAACCACGGCGACAAAACAGACAAGTAAAAGGAGTGCGGTCAGGTGACAACAATACACTAAGCAAGGTAAGAAGCCATACGGCAATAAACATGATACAAAGTATGTTTACACAGAATGTATAATAAATATAATGCTAAACGGACAATTTTTAACGTATGCTCAAGTGTATCAAAAATAGAAACAAACAAACAAGTACATCCCGGCCGAAAAAGATGATAAGCATCAGCACATAGAGATATTAAACCAGTTCTTAATGATGATCTATACATATCAAGGTCACGGAAAGAAATCCTATATATATAAAATTTAGACTATAATCACATAGTAGGGCATATAGAAACTGAACTACAAATTAAAATACATTTAGTGATGGAACATGATTTCCCGGCGAAGATTCAAACAATTAGGCATGATACTTTTCAATAGCATAATCAAGTAAGCTTCTCTATCACGTTAGCGGTATTCCTAATCCCCCCCTCGTATTGGTTTGGCAATTTTCTCAATGGCCATGACTCGAAGACTGTTTGTACGAGATTCATGGCAAGTGACACAGTGCTGGGCTATGTTGGATTTATTAATTTTATTAGAGTTGGAAATGTCATTTAGATGCTCAAGGAAGCGGGTCTTTAGCTTACGAATTGTACTACCTACATATAATAAATTACATACTGTACATGTAGTAATATAAATTACATGGTGCGTATTGCAATTAAGGAAACCCCGTACACTATAGACCTTAGAGCCGTCCGAATTAGAAAAGCTATTAGTAGATGTAACATAGCTGCAGGTTTTGCAAGGGTAGGACCCGCACTTAAAAAAGCCCTTATGTCGTAGCCACGTAGATTTGATGTTTGGAGGGGGAATTACACTCGGAGAGAGAATGCTACCAATAGTTTTAGGTTTTCTGGCAACAATGCGGCATCCATTTTGTAAAATATTATCCAAAATTTCATCTTCTTGTAACATAGGTAAGTATTTGGAAATTATATTTTTTATTAGACCAAATTGATGACTATGATCTAAAACTAATACAGGTTTGTTTGCATTACCGGAACTGACTCTATGTATGTTAGGTTTACGAGTTAATAAGCTCTCACGGGACCGTTTACTAGCTGGAATTGAAGCTCTATCCAGAGTCCAATTCAGATATCCTCTAGATTTCAATCTATTCTGAATGACATGTTTTTCATTTTCATAGTCAGAGGCAAGAGTGCAATTCCATTTGGCTCTAATGAGCTCTCCAACTGGAATTGCCCTTGTGGTAGAATTAACATGGAAACTGTTGTAGTGCAGAATAGTGTGGCCACGAGTAGGTTTCCAAAAGCTCTTCGTAGTGATGATGTGATTAGGTATGCCTGAAAGTGTCAAATCCAAAAATGTTATGGAAGAATTGCTCACTTGATAGGTAAATTTCAAGTTAAAGGGGTTGTTATTTAAATAGTCCACAAACGAGTGTACGGCAGGCACATCGCCCCTCCAGATAAGGAGGAGGTCATCGATATACCTGCCGTATCACTCAATGTTCTCCACAAAAGGTTTAATGTCCAAAAAAATATATTGGGCTTCCCACCAAGACACAGTTAAGTTAGCCAGTGATGGTGAATATTTGGCGCCCATAGACACTCCCTTCACTTGGAGATAAACAGTGCCACGAAAGGAAAAATAGTTATGGTTCATAAGAAATTCGGTGACCATAAGAATGAATTGTACGAGGTCACCTGAATAATCACTGAAAGTCTCCAAGTGAAATTGAAGGGCAGCGAGGGCAATGTTATGAGGAATGCTTGTGTAAAGCGACTCAATGTCGCAGCTGAGCCAATTCATGTCAGCAGACCACATTTTGTTCTGCAAACACATAAGAACATCTTTTGTGTCTTTTAGAAAGCCCGGCACTCGTTGCACCAATGGCTGTAAAAAAGAATCCAGCCACTGGCACAAACGTTCCAACAGGGACCCTATGCCAGAGACAATCGGACGCATAGGGGGAAAATCTTTGTTCTTATGTATTTTTGGTAAATCATACAAAATTAGCATCACCGGATGATTTGTAAATAGATATTCCGATTGTCTCTGGCTCAGGATCCCCAACGAAACTCCCTCCTCCAATAAACTACCCAACTCCTGCTGAAAAATACAAGTAGGATCACTAGCCAATTTTGTGTAGGTAGAAGAATCCTGTAAAAGTTGAAACATGGCAGAGTTATAATCCTTAAGATTTATAACGACCACCGTTCCCCCCCCCCCCTTGTCCGCCATTTTAGTAACGATATCTGAATTATTTTGTAGATCTTGTATGGCCTTCTGCTGTAATGGCTTCAAATTTAGATGTTTGGACTTGGGAGGAACGGTGTCGGATATTGCCCTCAGTTCAAGTTCAACTAATAGTTGAAAGCGATCCATGGCATTAGTTCTCGATTGAATAGGATAAAAGTCGACATTATTACATCTAGGTTGTATCACAGATGACTCCTTTATCTTATCCATATTTCCTGCAAGATCGTTCAGACATAGTAATGACATCTGTTCTTTAAATGAAAATTCACTATATTTATTGTCAGAAGCGGTCTCATGATAATCTGGCTGAGAGTCAGGATAGTTCCAGAAATGGCGTCGTAGTGTAAGAATACGGATACATTTGTTAATGTCCTTCAAAGTTGAAAACAAATCTAAATTTTCCTCCAAACCAAAATTAAGACCCAGAGAAAGTACTTCTACTTGAGCTACAGATAATTGATAGGAAGAAAGATTCAAAACATCAATGGTGTCATCAGAGGCAGTCACTATTTGTTTTTCCTTGTTTTCATCCGTTCTTTTTGTTTTGTGTCTTCTGCCTCCTCTTCTGGTACATTTTTTGAAGGCTTTGTTGATTTGGAATTTTTGTAATATGATAAATTTTGAATTGTACTGCTTGTGGAGGCCGATGATTCATCTGATATGTTCTCATCACCCTCATTTGAATCCGAATCTAGGGAACTGAATCTGACTTTCTTTTTATTTTTACGCCAGCTTTTCTTCTTCCACCTGCGTTTTAATATAGATTGTGGTAGATTGGAATCAGGAACCCTTCTGCCCCATTCGTAGACTTGATCTCGTTCATAGTCATTTATATCACAATCAAATTTGTTTTTCTTACTGGCCATTATGGCTTCTTCCAATTTGGAAATATTATCTTTGACCTGCTGTAAATCCTGATCATAGGAAGAACAATCTTTAAAACTGTGGATTTCCTGTTCTATATTCTTCAAATCTCGAGAGATTTCTTCTAATTTGATATCTTCAAACTTACTAATGAGATCCATCAATTGTATAGAACAGGAACTTAAAATGGAATTCCACTGCTTAACAAAATCCTCAGAGTATATCCTCGTTGGTATTTTTTTAATACGAAGCCCCCTGTCATTCTACTCCTGTCCTCTTCACTACTTTAGTAATAAGTCGAACAGTGTAAATAAATAAAAAGAAAAAAGAAACCTCAATCAGATATGTGCATTGAGGTAAAAAAAAAAAAAAAAAATTCATGTTTTGTTCCTGCAGGGATTTGAACCTAGGCCCCCTAAGCTGAAACATAAACAGACCTTTGTGTGAGTAAGCACACCATGGAGAAAGGCATGGTGATGTCAAGCCTGCTGGGTCACATGATTTGCAGTTCAAACAAATCATACATACCCCCTTTTGTACACACTAAAAGCCAAAGCAGGACATACCAGGCATGAAATGCCTTCGTGGTAAAACCTCTTTAATAAATGCAGCTCTTATTTTCATTAACTAGCCCTGATACGGCTAAGTAGACAGTACAGTTACAAAGTTGCAGCTGTTGCAAAGTAGTGATAAAAACATCCACTCTGTCCTAAAGGTCCAAAATATCTGTTTCCTTAAGGGATTAAGATTGATTCTGTGTGAATCCTGCAGTTGAATTGTTACAGGTCGGCACCTCCGCTACTATGGGTTTTTACAGATACCTCAGGTGAAGCAGATGCGACTCAGGCATTGTCTCCTTTCCAAGACACTTCACTGACGTCAGAGGAACCTCAGCCCTCCACGTCCACATCTAACCTCTACAGCAAACCCACTACCTCCTCCCAAGAGCCACTTTTTACCATGCAGATTCAACCATCCCCAGCAGGTATGTGAAACTGTCTAAATATACAGTTGAAACCAGAAGTTTACATACACTATATATATAAAAAATGTTTTTCTCACTACCTGACATAAAATCAGAATAAACCTTACCTGTTTTTGGTCAATTAGGATTACCAAAATAATTTATATTTGCCAAATGCCAGAATAATGAGAGAGAATTTCAGGCATTTTTATTACTTTATGTAAAGTCAACCATTTACATACATTTCATTAGTATTTGGTACCATTGCCCTTAAACTGTATGACTTGGATCAAAGGTTTTGGATATCCTTCCACAAGCTTCTCACAATAGTTGGTAGGAATTTTGGCCCATTCCTCCTGACAGAGCTGGTGTAACAAAGCCATGTTTGTAGGTCGCCTTGCTCGTACCTGCCTTTTCAGCTTTGCCCATACATTTTCAATAGGATTGAGTTCAGGGCTTTGTGATGGCCCCTCCAAACCATTGACTTGGTTATCCTTAAGCCACTGTGTAACCAGTTTGGCAGTATGCTTTAGGTCATTGTCCATTTGGAAGACCCATTTCCGCCCAAGCTTTAACTTCCTGACTGATGTCTTAAGATGTTGCTTCAGTATTCCAACATAAACTTCTTTCCTCATGATGCCATATATTTTGTGAAGTGCACCAGTCTCTTCTGCAGCAAAACAATCCCACAATATGATGCTGCCACCCCCATGTTTCACAGTTGGGATGGTGTTCTTAGGCTTTCAAACTTCTCCCTTTTTCCTCCACACGTAATGATGGTCATTATGGCCAAATAGTTTAATTTTAGTTTCGTCAGGCCACAGGACATTTCTCCAAAAATGTAGGTTTTTGTTCCTATGTGCATTTGCAAACATTATTCTGGCTTTTATATGTTTCTTTTGGAGTCATGGCTTCTTCCTGGCAGAATGGCCTTTCAGCCCATTTTAATACAGTACTCGTTTCACTGTGGATAATGACACAATTTTACCAGCTTCCGCCAGCATCTTCACAAGGTGTTCTGCTTTTGTTCTTGGGTTGATATGCACATGTTGGACAAAGGCACTTTCATCTCTTGAGACCCACAACCCATCTCCATCCTGAGCGGTATGATGGCTAGACATTCTCATCTTATTTGTACTTGTGTATAATTGTTTGTAGAGATGAACAAGGCACCTTCAGGTATCTGGAAATTTCACCCAAGGATAAACCAGACTTGTGCAAGTCCAGAGGTCTCTTCCTGATATCTTGACTGATTTCTTTAGACTTTCCCATGATACACGCAGAAGCAGTGTGTTTCTGGTGTGCCATAAAATACATCCACAGGGGTGTCTCTACTTAACTCAGATGTTGCCAATAAACCTATTAGAAGCGACTAAAGACCTGGCATCATTATATGGGCTGTTCCACAGTGTTTAAAGGCATAGTAATCCTAGTGTATGTAAACGTTTGACTTTGCAGAAAGTAATAAAAATGCCTTAACCCTTTAAGGCACCCTGACGTTCAGGAACGTCATGGTTCACTGCCTGTTAATGCACCCTGACATTCCAGGAATGTCATGAAAGCTTTCTGTCTCCCTGTGCAGAGATAAGATGAAAGCTCTATGCTAATTAATGTTTCTGACAGCTAATAAGCACATCTACACAAGCAGGTGATCAATCATTGCAGTCCTGTGATCCCCATGCTGAGGATTGCTGGGATTGGTCAGTCAGTCTGCTGACTCACTGGTTACAGCTGATCCACATCCTGTGAGAGAGTGAAGAGATGGTATTTCTGTGCTGGGTCCTAGTGCCCTGTGCTGCGATCTGGGCTGTCACAGCCTGATATACTTTATTAACTCCTCCACTGCCTAATCACTTCACTGCCCCTGTGATCTATTTGTGGCAGCTGTCTGATCAGACAGTTTGCCACTTTCAAGTTCCAGCAGTTTTCTGCCAGTGGTCATCACTGGCTCATACAGTGAAAAAATTTAACCCTTCATTGCCAAGTCACTGTTCCCCTCACTCAAATTTTTATAGATGTCTGATCAGTTAAAAAGACAGTTTGTAACTTCTGTTCCCACATATGTCACTGCCCATCACTACCCTAATACAGCCTGAAAAATATTCTAAAACAAGAAGGTGCTCCTTCAATTCTGAGGCCTGTGGAAGAGTCAAAAAGCGCATATGGGCCACAAGTGGGATATTTCTAAAAACTTCATAAGAAGGAGAATCATTATTGAGTTGCGATTTCTTGGTAAAATCTACGGGGTTCCAATGAATAATGAACAAAAATCGGAAATCTGCAAATAAGTTAAAATTTTGAAATTTCACTTTTCATTAATTTCTGCGAAATACCTAAAGGGTTAATAAACTTCCTAAATGCTGTTTTGACTATATTAAGGGGTGTAGTTTCTGAAATGGAGTCCTTTATGGGGGTTTCTAACATACAAGCCCCTCAAAACCACATCAGAAGTGGCCTGGTTCAAAAAAAAATCTGTTCTGCTAATTTTCTTGAAAATTTAAAAATTTGCTACTAAATTTTAAAGCCCCCAAATGTCTTAAAAAATAATAGGATGTTTAAAAAAAATCATGCCAACACAAAGTAGACATATGGTAGATGTTCATTATTTACTATTTTGTTTGGTGTGACTATGTGTCTTGCACACAGAAATGTTTAAACTTTGAAAATGGCAAATTTTTCCAAATTCTCACAAAACTTCGATATTTTTCACACCTAAACAAGGATTTTATCGAACATAATTAATTGCTAAATTAAAGCACAATGTGTCACGAGAAAACAATCTATGAATCACATGGATAGGTAAAAGTGTTGAAAAGTTATTCACAGATAAAGTGGCACATGTCAGATTTTAAAAAAAAGGCTTGGTCCTTAACTCCAAAACAGGCTTAGACCTTAAAGGGTTAAAAAATGTTCTCATATTATTCTAGCAGTTGGTAAATATAAATAATTTTGGTAATCCTAATTGACCTAAAATGGGTAAGGTTTATTCTGATTTCATGTCAGATAGTGAGAAAAACATGCATATGTGTCTTTTTATGTAGTGTATGTAAACTTTTGGTTTCAACTGTATGTGTGTATACTCTGTACTCTATTTTACAATTTGTTCCTATTGTTATTACAGATGCTGCCTGTACAGCAGTAAAATCACAAGACGACAAGCAATCCAAGGTGGGCTATGATGGACAAGGTTTTACAGATGTCACAAGTAAAACAGATCAGACTACTACTGATAACGAGCAAGATAATCATCCTCCTCCCAAAAAGAATCTGAAAGTTGTTTGGTTTTTTTTCTTCATAAATACCTTTTGCGGACATTTTGACTGTATTAATCTGTAATAAGAATTAATAAAAGGGTTGTTCCACTTCAGATATCAATAGCATATCGCTAGGATACATCATCTCTAAAACACGCTCTGAAACCTCGCTCCTATGCATTTCAATGGGAGATTCGTGGCCAGCCACCTCTTTGTTCAAAACTGAGAGGTTTCGGGGTTTGTTCTAGAGATAGGTACGGAACCTACCTCTGGGACCTGAATCTATCGGACATTAATGGTATATTTTAGTGGTATGCCACTGAAGTGCGACAACCCTTTTAACCTCTTCCCGACATTCTTATCCATAAGTCTTCTGTGAAAAGGTGTTACCGCAAATAGATGAATGGGTACGTCTAGAAGATTATTTGTCTAACAAGCCGACCTTGCACGATCGGAGCATGGAACCAGCTGTATATTATATGTTGCGGTCAATTACAACCGCAGCAGCTAAGGAAAAAACAGAAGAAGGAGAGGAGCAGAGGAGCTCTGTCTGCATCAGCCCCCCGCAGTGCGGTTGCCGATGCCTTTCCTAGCAACCCGGAAGCCTAACAAAGGCTTCCAGGTTGCCTGTGACGTCACTATGCCAGTAAGCAATACATAGCAGTACACATCTGTACTGCTATGTATTATAACAGACAACAACAGACACACAAACAAAAAAAATAAAAACATGTACACTGCCCTTTTCCCTTTTACAAACGGCAATCACAAAAAGTACCCATATTTGGTACCGCTGCATGTGCAACACCCTAGTTTATAAATCTGTCACCGTATTTTCCCCCACGATGAATGGGTTAAACAGTGCGGAATGACTAACTTTGTAGGAGCAAAACAGTAACAATGCAGTTACATGGCAAGAATCTGCAGAACTAAGCAGATGCTAAATACTTGCAATTTATGTATAAGATAGGTAAGATGATTGTCTATAAAATGATGGTAGCCTCATGTACAAAGCTGTAGAGGATGGTAAGATATGGAGCCTGAAAGTCAAAAGTTCAAAACATTGTTACCCTTTTGGTTGTCAGTGTCTGTTCTACCTAAATAGCTTGATTATTATTTCATAAAAAGCCTGATGTTACCATTTTACTACAGTAAAGTTATCACTTAAACATGCGCCATGTATAAGTAAGTCAGGAGTTGGAGTCGGGAGTCAGAGTCAGGGAAATTGAGGAGTCGGAGTTTTGGCTTGCTGACGGCGATTAAGGGTTAAAAGCAAATAGAGAAATACCAATGTGGAAAACCGTTTCAGAAAGTATTCTTTCCATCCCCTGAACAATATATACATGTTACACGTGGATTTTGCAGCAGACTTGTTACATTTGAAAATAAGCGGCCAAAATGTGCTACATTTTAACCCATTAATGACACGGCTATTTTTAGATTTCTGGTTTTTTTTCATCCCTGTCTTCCAATAGCTGTAACTTTTTTTTTTTTTTTTTTTTTTACCCGCAAAATAGCCTTAGGGCTTGTTCACAAGTCGTTTTCACTGTGTTAACTACGCTTTTTATGTCTGTCTCTGGGACCGACAGGACGGACCCAGAGACGGATCTAAACAATTAGCAGTGACGGATCTAAAAAGCGTAGTTAACACGGAGTGAAAACGCCGTGTGAACAAGCCCTTATTAGGGCATTCTTTTTTGCAGGTTGAGTTGTATTTTTTTTACTACGGTATTTGAATCACAATAAGTTATTTATTTTTTGGCGGGGAAAGGGGAATCATTTTAAAGAAATTTATTATGGACTATAAATTACTTCTCTTTATTTTGTCAACTAGTACCAAATTTATATATTTTTTTTTCCTTTGTTTTACTAGTTTTAAAAATTTTTTTAAAATGCTGTTTATTGCTTTTTTCTGAGGCCATTAATTTTTTATTTTTTATTTTCCCATTGTTGCAGCTGTTCGAAGACTTTGTTTGCATGCTGAAGTTAAGTTTTCATCAGCATTAATTTGAGAATTACACAGCTTTTTTCCTTAGCACTTACCCTGTGAGATACATATCCTAATACTGTATTAGTTTAGACTTCTACAGATGCAGTGATGCCAATTATTTAATTTTTATCTTGTGGGTTGCTTATAATTTTATGTGATTACTGGGAATTCTTCTAATTCTTTTTATTTGTGTAGAGTGTGATAGTGGTGCAATCACAGGAGACCTGGGAGCCTTTAGTAGACCTCCCCCCCCCCATGACTGCCGTGGCGACCCGCAGTTGATTCACAGGGAAATTATCGGGCAACAGAATAGAGCAGTGCACCATCAGCCTGCTCTTGAGTCAGCTTCAGGCTCCCACTGCTCAGACTGTAGTCGGTTCTATAGCAGTAATTTACATTTCACTGAGTGAATGATTTTTTTTAAGCTCAGCCTGTGAGAGGGACACTGGTAATGGAGGAGTTTTAACAGCATGGCACAGGGCTACAAAGGTCTAAAGGTTTAAAGTTTGTTAGTAAGAATGATAAATAAGCTCCTGTGCTGCTGATAAGACAAAGAAGGGAGTGACCACACCATCCTGGCCAGGGCTACTAGGTTAGAGAGAGGTGGGAAGTACTGCATCATGTGCTTTAAATAAAAAAATAAAAAAACCTTTAGGCTATGTTGACACGGGCACATTTTGGCGCACATTTCGCGTTGTATTTGTGCTCTAATACGAGCGAGATGCGCGCCGGAATTGCGGTAATCCACAGTTCTCATAAAGAACTATGGATTACGCCTCCTCTCCCCGGCCGTACAGTACGATCATATTGTACGCCGAGGGAGATATGTGACATGTCACTTATTTGCGGCGCTTACGTGCCGCAAGTAATGACAGTCTATGGGGCCGGCGGACTGCCGCCCCCCACTCGCTTCGCGGGAGTACAGCGCCGATCAACGTGACCCCCAAACACCCGGCGTAATTGCGGGGCATACAGTACGACCCGCAATTACGCCGTGTGAACATACCCTTATGCTGCATTCACACGACAAAGGACAAAATACATGTCAAATTCTAAATCCTGTCCAGCGAGTATTTTACACAAAAACCCGAGGATTTTAAATTTTAAATTTTTTGCTGCAGTTTTTGGCATGATTTTCGGATTCAGTTTTTCTATCTGTTATTGCAACACAGAGCACTATTGGGTTTTGGACATGGATCTGCCCAATATACGAAACAAAATAATGCACACAGAGCTATCTGGTCGTTTTTCATACTGGCCCATTGACTGCAATAGTACATTTTCCGCCGTTTTGTGAGTGAAATTTGACAGAATAAATATGTTCCATGTTTTTGAAAAAAAAGTCAGTTTAGAAATCCGACCTTTAGAAAATCCTATGGACTTTCTATTGAGGTCTATGGGGATGGTATTATAATAGTTTTTTGCTGGTTTTGAAAATGTGAATCGGCGTCAGAAACGGGCTGTAAATCCTTGCTGTGTAGACGGACCTTTGCCCATTATTTGTTGTGTAATCTATATCATCTTTTTAAATCGCCATATCTCACCATCAATACAAATACAGTCATATGAAAAGGTTTGGGCACCCGTATTAATCTTAATCATTTTTAGTTCTAAATATTTGGGTGTTTGCAACAGCCATTTCAATTTGATATATCTAATAACTGATGGGCACAGTAATATTTCCGGATTGAAATGAGGTTTATTGTACTAACACAAAATGTGCAATATGCATTAAACCAAAATTTGACCGGTGCAAAAGTATGGGCACCCCAACAGAAAAGTGACATTAATATTTAGTAGATCCTCCTTTTGCAAAAATCACAGCCTCTAGTCGCTTCCTGTAGCTTTTAATCAGTTCCTGGGTCCTGGATGAAGGTTTTTTTGACCATTCCTCTTTACAAAACAATTCAAGTTCAGGTAAGTTTGATGGTCGCCGAGCATGGACAGCCCGCTTCAAAGTATCCCACAGATGTTCAATGATATTCAGGTCTGGGGACTGGGATGGCCATTCCAGAACAGTGTAATTGTTCCTCTGCATGAATGCCTGAGTAGATTTGGAGCTGTGTTTGGGATCATTGTCTTGCTGAAATATCCATCCCCGGCGTTAGTTCAAATTCATCACTGATTCTTGTACATTATTCTGAAGAATCTCTGATACTGAGTTGAATCCAATGCGACCCTCAACATTAACAAGATTCCCGATGCCGGCATTGGCCACACAGCCCCAAAGCATGATGGAACCTCCACAAAATTTTACAGTGGGTAGCAAGTGTTTTTCTTGGAATGCTGTGTTTTTGGGACGCCATGCATAACGCCTTTTTGTATGACCAAACAACTCAATCTTTGTTTCATCAGTCCACAGGACCTTCTTCCAAAATGAAGCTGGCTTGTCCTAATGTGCTTTTGCATACCTCAGGCAACTCTGTTTGTGGCGTGCTTTCAGAAACGGCTTCTTTCGCATCACTCTCCCCTACAGCTTCTCCTTGTGCAAAGTGTGCTGTATTGTTGACCGATGCACAGTGACACCATCTGCAGCAAGATGATGCTGCAGCTCTTTGGAGGTGGTCTGTGGATTGTCCTTGACTGTTCTCACCATCCTTCTTCTCTGCCTTTCTGATATTTTCTTTGCCTGCCACTTCTGGGCTTAACAAGAACTGTCTCTGTGGTCTTCCATTTCCTTACTATGTTCCTCACAGTGGAAACTGACAGGTTAAATCTCTGAGACAACTTTTTGTATCCTACCCCTGAACAACTATGTTGAACAATCTTTGTTTTCAGATCATTTGAGAGTTGTTTTGAGGAGCCCATGATGCCACTCTTCACAGGAGATTCAAATAGGAGAACAACTTGCAATTGGCCACCTTAAATACCTTTTCTCATCATTGGATACACCTGGCTATGAAGCTCAAAGCTCAGTGAGGTTACAAAAACCAATGTTGTGCTTCAGAAAGTCAGTAAAAAGTAGTTAGGAGTATTCAAATCAATAAAATGATAAGGGTACCCAAATTTTTGCACCAGTCAAAATTTGGTTTAATGCATATTGCCCATTTTGTGTTAGTACAATAAACCTCATTTCAATCCGGAAATATTACTGTGTCCATCAGTTATTAGATATATCAAATTGAAAAGGCTGTTGCAAATACCCAAATAATGAGAACTAAAATTGATAAAGATTAATATGGGTGCCCAAACTATTTCATATGACTGTAGCTATGTTTGCTAATGCTAAGTCTGTTATGTTTTCACTTTAGAAATTGGCTGTTCGGATTCTCATGGTCCTACACTTCCGAGTTACTCTGAAGATACTAAATCCACTAACTTGAAGCCTGACAAAATGGAAGAGACCCTGACCTGCATTATCTGCCAGGAACTGCTGCACGATTGTGTTAGGTAAATTAGCTAATGTTTATGTTTACTTCGCTTCAGAGTTTTTTATTTTTTTATTTTATTAATGCAACCACTGTGTATATACGTATTAGAATTATTTGCTCTGTTGCACTTTGTAGGGTTAGTAAGTATTATTAAAATCACTGTTTATCATTAAAAGGGCTTTCTCACCACAATTATTAACTTTTAACATGTAGGGACAGGTAAATGAAGACTACTTGCAAATACATTGCCTTTTTGATTTTGCTTTAATCAGGAGATAAAGAAGATTTTATCTCCTCTTTGGGTACACAAGTTTTTCTTGGTTACCGAACAGCTCTCCCAAATTCTCTCTCCTCTATCTCTTATCTGATTGGTCCACAGGCTGCCGTTCCACTATGGTGAGTCACTCCCTGCAGAGTCTTATCTTTAGCAACAGAGTTTGTCTACTTAGGTAAATGACAAGCTTTCACCCTTTATAGCTCTGCAGCCTTGTGTACTACAGTTTATAAATCTCCTGAAGTCATGTCACTGTAACCGGAATCGCTAAGAACAGCAGAGCTGAAATGTCAATCACTACTACAGAACCACTACAGCCTTACCAAGAAGTGTGAGTCTAAAGCTGACTGTGGCTATGTGAATCTGCATGGTGAGAGAGCCTCTTTTAATGAAAATTTGTTCAGACACACACACAAAAAAAATCATTATTTTTACATGTAAGATGGTCAGCCTTCATTTTTTTACTTGCCAGTATCTAGTCAGCAGACAAATGGCAACATTGCAAAAAAGCAATGTAGAAACTGTGGGGCACCATGTGTAGTTGTGAGGGGTGAATGTTGGCTGCAAAGGTGCACGTGGGTGGACTGATGCTATGGTGAAGCAGCCCACAGACAAAATGGACATGGGGCGGGAGGCTACCTGATGGGTGTCTAAAACAACAGTTTAGGTAGCCCTCTAGACCAGATAGATGGTCACTAGTTCTCTCCTAATGACGATGCATTGGCATCAATTTTCATGGCAGTACTGGAATTGGACCTCCTATAATTGGCAAAGGGTTGCTTTTTCCAATGAGTCACGTTTTCTGCTTCATTGAACGGATGGACATTGGCATTTCAGGCAAGAAACATAAGCGAACCAATAATCTGCAATCATTACTAGAAGAATACAAGCTGGTGGTAGTAGCATGGTTTGGTAAATGGTTTTTGTGGCATTCTCTGGGTCCACTCATCCATATGGAAAGCAGTCTGAACTGATTTGGGTGATAAACCATTGTTATATACCACTTACACCTATACAGTTATGTGCAAAATAATAGCAGTCTCACATCAATCATGTGTTTAATTATTGTTTTTGTCTGAAAACACAGCATGGTCAAAAATTCATGAGTAGGGGGGCGTGGTTTGGCATGCCAGAGAGCAGCAGCATGGAGTAGGAGCTCCGCTGGGACCACCGGACTTTTGAGCCACCACCAAGGCACTATGAGCCCCAAAAAGGCCAAGAAGACCCCCAAGGCTGCAGGAACCCGCCCGGCGTCGGATGCCCGCATTTCAAACTATTTTGCTCCGCTGGCGGGCTTGCAATCCGCAAGCGAGTCTGCCCCCTCATCCCCGGAGCGGGCGCCATTTTGCCGGCGCACACGTGCAGCGCTGGACTTACCCGCGGCTTCTCTGAAGAGGAGCGGCAGGCGCCGAGACCAGCGGGAGAAGCTGAGAGACGTGGCGCGTCCGAGGCGGCAGGAGGACTGTCGGCTGCTGCTGCCGGAGCTGGAGAGTGCCGGAGACCGTAGCGGCTCGGAGGAGGAGGCACACGAGATGTGCTCTGCTGAGAGTCGGCCCCGGAGTTCCGGTGAGCGCAGGAGGAGCCCGGAGCTACCCACTCAGAGTCAGGAGAGCGCGTCCTCACGGCGAATGATGGCCACACCAGGAGGGGGTAAGGAGCGACAGGGAGCCGACTATGATTGTGGGGAGCAGGCCCAGACAGAAGGGGCAGAAGAGTGGGCTCAGCTGGACAGGGGGAAGGAGGCTCATCACAAAGCGCCATATTCCTCCCCCCAGAGCGGGACTGCATCGCCGCTGCCGCCCAGGATGAAAAGGGCTCCTAGTATATCCGCCCCTGAGGCAGCCATGTTGGGGCATTCAATAAGCAATGGGGGATCCCCCTTAACTGCTAAAAGGGCCCAGTGTCAAATTTGTCTCCTGCTGCAGAAGGCATGTTTCCTGCTTACAGAGGACTGGCCATTGCTGGGGACTAACACCTCCTCCCCCCTATTGGGGGATGGGGCATGTGGCTCTCTCCCTGCTGCTGGTGCCCCAGGGGACATGGGTGCTGCTGCATGTTCTAGTGTCACAGATTAAGCCATGCGATTTCCCTGCAGGGACACCCGGAAGCTGTAGGCCTATTAACGCTCATACCAACCTAAAGCGGGACCTGGTCGCGCTGTCACAGGATCTCAGGGCGCCTGGCAGCGTGACCTGCATGTTGTAAGGGAGGACATTTCAGCTATACAAACTAGGGTGCAGAGTCGGGAGTCATTTCAAGGTACAGTGCAGGCCCCAGTGGCGGAGCTGCTGACCTCTTTTAAAATGCCCCAATGCGAGCACTCTGTTCTGATAGAGCACCTAATTGACGGAGAACAGGAATAGAAGGAACAATTTTTAGGGTGCGAGGCCTGCCAGAATCTGTCACAACACAGGGTCTGGCTCAGTCCTTACTAAGATCTTCAATTCTATGTTGGGCAGAGGGGAGAACGAGCACATTGAGTTGGATTGTGCCCTCAGAGCGTTGCGTCCACCGAGCCAGGATGATACTAAGCCTAGGGACGTAATATGCAGAATACACTATTACGCCATAAAGGAAGAGCTAATGAGAAAAGCACGAAATGCACCGAACATCATGTTTGAGGGCTCCAAACTTGCTCTCTTCCCAGATCTTTCCTGCCGCACTCTGGTCTTGGGCTGCAACTAGGCCCTTGCTAGCAGCCCTGCAGGAGAGACAGATACCCTATCGCTGGGGTCACGCTTTTTCTTTACAGGTGAGAACAGGAGAGGGGACTGTCATCTTCCGCTCGCCGGCGGATCTGCCAAGCTTCACCATGGCATTGAAATTGCCACCATTTGTCTCTTCCTGTTTGGGGGACAATGCTAGCCTCCGTGACCTCGAGTAGCCAGTTGGGCAGTGGCCAAGTAGAGAGAGGCCGCCTCGGTCTTTGAATCAAACCCGGAGCTTCCGCCCTCAGAAGAATCAGAAGATAGTGTCGAGGGTGGAAAGGGTGGACTCCGCCGTTAAAAGACGACTGGCTTATGCTACACACTGATCTCCCGCTGGTGAAGTATATGCCTAGAAATGTGGGACTGTTTTTCTCTTTTTTTTTTTTTCCTATCCTGCTTAGGTATTTGCTTGCTATTCCATCAGGTTCTTATATGATGCGAGTTTCTGCCCTTTATTTAGGGGGCTCATATTTTGCTTAGATGCTCCGCTAGGGGTTCTCTTATTGAACGTATGTCAAAACTATGTTTTTAGTTATCTATAATGTGCCTCTTTAGATGTAATAACGGTTTTTAGTTGCGCAATGGCTCTGTTCAGTAATTGGTCCGTGCCATATAGATATAACTTTAAGTCCGGGAACTGGTCCTGACGCTGTCTCTGTGCCTATGCCGCAAGGCCATATCAAAAACTCCCTAGTTTTTGCTAGGTGGTTCTGATCTACCCCAAAAAGGTAGAGACAGTGAGCACCATGTGCCTGCTTAATGCAGCAACGGGTGCTGCGATTTCTAGATTCTTTGCCTATCTATAGTTCCAGATATGGGTGGGTTTTTGTTGTATTTTGTTAAGATATGGTGTTGTTTGAGCGTTGATGGCATACTCGGACTCGCCCTGATGTGGGGCCCTTCCTCTGTCCCCGGGAGACAAAGTGACTGTAAGCCCACACAATGGTGACGATTACAATATCCTCCCTTAATGTTAAGGGGTTCAATATCCCGGAAAAGCGATCCCAGGTTCTCTACTCTATGCACAGGCAAAAAACGCAGGTCCTTTTGCCTGCAGGAGACGCATAATTCTGTCGGGGAAAGTTAGACTCTTTTAGGAACAATATTACCCGTTATGGGTGCCCCACAGCAACTCCTTTAAATAAGGACAAAAGGGAAAAGTGGCAGTGTTCTTTCATAAAAATTTACGGTCAGGTATAGACGTGAAGAGGGATGGGGAGGCACGCTATATTTGTGTTAAGTGTGAAATTGGGGGCTTAACATACACCATTGCTAATATATATGCCCCGAATAGCGGCCAGCTATCTTTCTTCACCTCTACCCTTGATGAGCTAACGGGGTTTGCCCAGGGCAGGATAATTCTCTGCGGAGATTTTAATTTAACACTGCAGCCAAAAGGGTCGATTCCTCGACAGGGCCCCCCTATTGGGGGATGGGGCATGTGGCTCCTTTAATAAATTAAACAAAATACGTAGACTCCTGCATCAACTACAATTATTGAACCCCAATGTAAAGGATTACTCATTCTACTCACATCCACATAAGAGCTATTCCCGCATAGACTATATTTTTTTACAACATGCCCTTTTCCCCCAAAATTGAGGGAGCTAGTTTGGTAACATACTGCTCTCGGACCACGCCCAGTACATTGTGAGTTGTCTCTGCCGAACCAGCCTCGGAAAACATTTTTTGTGAGGCTTAATGAATCGCTTCTAAATGATTCGGTTTCTGTGCTGCAAGATCTTTCTCAAACAATTAAAAACTTTGTCAAGGGATCATGAAAATGACCCAACCCCTAGTCAGTACAAGTGGGAGTCACTTAAGTGCGTAGCACGTGGGACTCTTATTAAACACGGCGCCAGACTTAAGAGGGAAGCGGCGGCGAAGCTTGCGACCCTTTTAACTAAGCTTGCCACTTTGGAGAGCGCGCACAAATCCTCTCTGGCTGAGACTGACCTTCGTGACCTGTTGCAAGTCAGGCATGAAATTCGGCTGCCCCTTGATAAGAAATCGGCTAGGTACAAGCAAATTTGTGCCAGGTCATATTTATGTGGAGCAATAAGCCAAGTAGGATGTTGGCGAGGGCTCTTAGGGACAGGAGGGCAGCTTTATATATCCCCTCTATTATGGATGGCAGTGGGGCCATTACGCACCTAACCCCCCAATATTCTGAGCTGTTTTCGTTGATTTTATAGTAAACTGTATAACATCCCGCGGCAGTGGGGGGACCCATCAGCGTTGAGGGGTGTTGTGGAAAAGTTTGCTCCCAGGAGTGTTCCGCGTGATAGACTCCAGGAGTTTGGAATCTCCATTCTCGGAGGCGGGAGCTGCATCAGGCGATTGCCAGCCTGCCAATGGGGAAAAGCCCTGGCCCTGATGGGTTTACAGCTAAGTTTTATAAACTGTTAAAGACTGAATTGTCAGAGCCATTGCTGGCCTCTTTTAACTTGGTCTCACAGGAACAACCCTTTCCTCCGGCTTTCTTACAGGCGGTAATCATGGTGATCCCCAAGCCAGATAAGGACCCTTTATTGTGCTCAAGTTATAGGCCCTCCCCCCTTGCTCAACACGGACACGAAACTATATGCAAAACTCCTGGCGATTAGGCTCTCTGAGGTTCTGCCTGATATCATTCACTTGGATCAGGTGGGCTTCGTCCCCACCAGGGAAGCTAGGGATAATACCCCAAAAACTTTTTCTATATTCATTATGCCCGGCAGAGAAACGTTCCTCTGATGCTTTTATCATTGGACGCTGAAAAGGCGTTCGACAGGGTGGACTGGGGCTTTCTGGAGTCTGAGCTGTCGGGCGTCGGAGTAGGCCCCCTGATGAGACAGAAAATTTGCTCTTTATGGGTGCCCCGTCGGCTCAAATATAGGGTAAATGGTTCGCTGTCTGAGCCCCTAAAAATCCGAAATGGTACCAGACAGGGTTGTCCCCTTTCCCCCTCCTATATGTTATAGCCATGGAGTATCTACTGCAAAGGGGACAGGCATCGGAGGACAATTTAGGGAATCGCCATCAAGGATCGCAGTACAAGTGTGCGGGATTTGCCGATGACTTACTTTGTATATCACTCGCCCATTTGTCTCCCCTGCTCTGATGCCCGGTAATAAGAAAGCTTCGGGGAACTTAAACAACTTTAAGGTGAACTACTCGAGAGTAGAGCCCTTGAATGTCTCCATGGATGCCCCAACCGTTCAGGCAGCTGGAATAATTTTCCCTTTACCCCCCCCCCCTGGGCTTTAAAGAATCGTTTGTTTACCTCGGGGGCAGGATCCCCACCCCAAGCGATAAAATATTTGAATTAAACTTTCTCCATTTGCTTCAAACGCTTGAAAGGAGATCTCTCTAAATGGGGAGGTAAAGATTTCTCATGGATAGGGAGAAAAAATTAATATCGTTAAAATGAATATTTTGCCCGATTACTTTACTTATTTCAAACTATCCCCAATTCGACTCCCGAACTCCTTTTTCCTAGACTTTAAAAAAAGTATCAAGAAATTTGTTGTTGGGCCAATAAAAACCCTCGGATTGGAGGGAAGTCCTAGCTAGGGCAAAGGGGAGGGCGGTTTGGCACTAAACCGGATCCAAACTGTACTATGTAGTTCCGTGGCTGCTTTCTAGGATATTAGATGGATTCCACCACACCGAGAACTAAGAGCTGGGTACGGATGGAGGAAGGAGATTGTGTAGTGGGGACCCCTATCTTCCGGTCCCTGGTTGGACACTTCTAGATTTAAAATGTGCGGTTTCCCAGCTGCCCCTGGTGTCGCAAATAACTTCCATTTTTGCATAGATCTATGAGCCGGGAGTATCATCTTTTGAACAAACGGACCCCCACCCCTCTAAAGGGTACCCCCCTAATATTAACATCCCTGTTTGCTGTATCGCGCGCCTTCAGGAAAGGCTCTGGCAACCTTCAGAATTATACTGCCTCTCTCTTTAAGATATGAAGGATAGTTAATTGCAGAACAGGTCACCCAACGTTGGCTTCAGTACATGCGGTTAGGTATTTTATGTTAATAAAAAGAAGCTAGATCTTTTAGGCCACTGACCAATTTGAGACTCTTTGTGTGCAGCACACCCCCCTTCATTGTATCACATATAAGGTTGTTGCAGGAGGACGTGTCTGCGTACACCGAATTACCAGCCGTGGGGGGGTGTTTGGGGTGACACCTACAGTCAGATGACTGGACCAACCTGGGTCCTTTGCGCATAAACATTTGTTTCCTGCAGAATTCAGGGAACTCACTTTAAGGTTCTGTCAAGTGGTTTAGGGTGCCCACGTCTGCACTCTATATATCCAAGGTCCCGTCTACTTGCTGGAGTGCGACTAGCACCAGGCACTGTCCCACATCTGGTGAGGTGCACAGAAAGTTGCCCTTTTGGGCCAAGGTTGTGGTCTTAATTGAAATTATCACAACATCGATTGCAAGATGATCCTCGGTTCTTCTCCCCTTTATCCTTCCTATACCTATGCGCATTCTCAGGGGAAAATCTGGTAGCTGCGAAAACCATCATCCCCAGGAAAATGGAGGTTAGACAACCCCCCACATTTGTGGTGGTTTAAAAAGATTTCTGTCTTCGAGGTGCGGAGCGAGCAGGTCAGATGCAGTCTGACAATACCAAGACATGGGGAGGTGGAGCTGTTTACTGCCCGCCGGGTAGAAAAGGACGTTGGCGAGGATTACGTTGGTGTTTGGGTTTCTGGGTCTTACGGGCGATAACTGAAGCAAAGTCTCCGGGTACGGTGCGATGGGGGGGGGGGGGGGGGGGGCTTGCGTGGGGCGAGGGGCCCGAGGAGGGCAGGAGTGGGTGTTTTTGTTCTAAGCCATCGGTTTTCTTGGATTGAATGTTTTTTCTTAAGTATATTTACGATTTTCTATTTGAAGCAAAATATTCCTATCACTTCAACAAAAGTTTCCAAAGTAGAGTAATAGAATACAATGTATTTGGGTTTTCGATTTTGCAACTGTTACGTATAAAAAGACCTTTACTAGCCTTTTTGTGATCCCTGATTCCCGCCAACACCCCCCCCCCCCCCCCCCGCTTTTTTTTTTTTCTTGTTTTGTTTGTGGTGTTTTGTCCTCTTGTTGTTTTTGTCACCTTCCCGATCCCTCTCCATACCCGTCCTTCTTCCCCCATGGCTATTGTACCATATACGAAATATACTCTACAGAATCATGATGTGTACCATTTAGAGTTACTTCTTTGAAAGTTATATGCTCATGTAACTAAGTATGCTTCTGTAAAATTGCTTTGTGATTTGTATCTTGCTTGTCAATAAAGCTACGTTGAAAAAGAAAAAAAAATTCATGAGTAGGTGTAGCCGAGTAATGGGCAATCAACAGTCATGACATGCACGCTGCTAATTTGGTGTAACTGACTCATTTAATGAAAGGGGGATGTTCAAATAAATAGCAGTGTGGACTTCACTTAGTGAGGTCATTCATTTTGTGAAGAAATGGGTCAATTATGGCCCTTATTTAACGAAAGAGGGGAGCCAATGTTGTACCTGCTGGTTTTAACCCATTTTCAGTGAGTAACATGGGTCATTCCAGACATTGTACCAAAGGAAAGAGAATTTTGATTAAGAAGTTGATTTCAGAGGGCAAAACATACAGTGGGGAAAAAAAGTATTTAGTTAGCCACCAATTGTACAAGTTCTCCTACTTAAAAAGATGAGGCATGTAATTCAAATTCAAAACAAATCCAGAAAATCACATTGTCTGATTTGGAAAGAATTTATTTGCAAATTATGGTGGAAAGTAAGTATTTGGTCACTAACAAAAGTTCATCTCAATACTTTATTATATATCCTTTGTTGGCAATGACAGAGGTCAAACGTTTTCTGTAAGTCTTCACAAGGTTGGTACACACTGTTGTTGATATGTTGGCCCATTTTTCCATGCAGATCTCCTCTAGAGCAATGATATTTTGGGACTGTCACTGTGCAACACGGACTTTCAACTCACTGCAAAGGTTTTCTATGGGATTAAGATCTGGAGACTGACTAGGCCACTCCAGGACCTTGAAATGCTTTTTATGAAGTCACTCTTTCGTTGCCCTGGCGGTGTGCTTGGGATCATTGTCATGCTGAAAGACCCAGCCATGTCTCATCTTCAGTGCCCTTACCGATGGAAGGAGGTTTGCACTCAAAATCTCATGATACAAAGACCCATTCATTCTTTCATGTACACTGATCAGTCGTCCTGGTCCCTTTGCAGAGAAACAGCCCCAAAGCATGATGTTGCCACCCCCTGCTTCACAGTAGGTATAGTGTTCTTTAGATGCAACTAAGCATTCTCTCTCCTCCAAACATGACGAGTTGTGTTTCTACCAAACCGTTCTACATTTGTTTCATCTGACCATATGACACAATCCCAATATTCTTCTGGATCATCCAAATGCTCTCTAGCAAACCCCAGACAGGCCCGAATATGTACTGGCTTAAGCAGTGGGACACATCTGGCACTGCAGGATCTGAGTCCCTGGCGGCGTAGTGTGTTACTGATGGTAACCTTTGTTACGTGGGTCCCAGCTCTCTGCAGGTTATTCACTAGGTCCCCCCGTATGGTTCTGGGATGTTTGCTCACCGTTCTTGTGATCATTTTGACCCCACGGGGTGAGATCTTGCGTGGAGCCCCAGATCGAGGGAGATATCAGTGGTCTTGTATGTCTTCCGTTTTCTAATCATTGCTCCCACAGTTGATTTATTCACACCAAGCTGCTTGCCTACTGCAGATTCAGTCTTCCCAGCCTGGTGCAGGGCTACAATTTTGTTTCTGGTGTCCTTCGACAGCTCTTTGGCCTTCACCGTAGTGGAGTTTGGAGTGTGTCTGAGGTTGTGGACAGGTGTCTTTTATACTAATAACAAGTTCAAACAGGTGCCATTACTACAGGTAATGAGTGGAGGACAGAGGAGCCTCTTAAAGAAGATACAGGTCAGTGAGCCAGAAATCTTGCTTGTTTTTAGGTGACCAAATACTTATTTTCCACCATGTTTTGCAAATAAATTATTTCCAAATCAGACCATGTGATTTTTGGGATTTGTTTTCTCATTTTGTCTCGCATAGTTGAGGTTATCCTATGATATCAATTACAGGCCTAGCTCATCTTTTTAAGTGGGAGAACCTGCACAATTGGTGGCTGACTAAACACTTCTTTTCACCTACCGTATCAAGAAATGCAGGAAATAATTGGCTGCCAGCTAAAAAGATCAGGAGTGCTTTAAAATGGCATCAGAAACACGTGGTAAGAAAGGGAATACTGCCCTCCAACTAGATTATAGAATAACAGGAATAGCAAAAGCATCCAATGATGAGCTCTGGGAAGTTACCAGTGAGTACTGTAACAATTAGAAGGCTCTTATGTGAAGCCAAAATATTTGCTAGAACCCTCATAAAGTATCATTGCTGATAAAAATGTAGGTCTTGAAAGGGTTACAGTTTGCCAAAGAACACATTGGTGTAATATTCTATGGACAGATGAGAGCAAGATTGTTCTTACTAGTTCTAAAGGCCGCGGACAGTTTGCCAGATGATACATAAACACTGAATTCAAGCCACAGTGCACTGTGAAGAATGTAAAACGTGGTGCAAGCATAATGGTGTGGGAAAGTTTCTCATAATCTGGATAGCTCATTTATTGCATACCAGACACCACAGACTAGTTTGAATATATAAAAATACTGGAAGAGGTCGTGTTGCCTGATGCCGAAGAAGACATGCCCTTGAAATGGTCCCAAACACGCCAGCAAGTGGGCAACATCCTGGTTCCATACCATCAAGATTGATGTTAAGAAGTGATCAGCCCAGACCTCATTCCGATTGAGAATTTGCAGAGTGACATAAAAAAGCAAATGAACTGTGGCATGTAGTACAGTCTGCTGGGGGGACTGGACTATCTGTGTTCAGGTGTCAGATGTTAGTTGACTCCATGCCACAAAGATGTAAAGCAGTTCTCAGAATTAAAGGTTACACAACTAAATATTAGTTCAGTGATCTACAGAAAAGCTAATTCTGGAAACAAATTTGTTTATACTGTAAATATTCCAGTTGAATAATGAAATGCACACACTGCTTTTTTTTTTTGAACAGCCAATTACTACATTTTCAGTTCCTAATGTAATATTTCGATCAGGTCCTGTTTTATACACAGTGCCTCTGTGTATATGGAAATAAATGCTATTATGAGGATTGAGCTTTTTATCATTTGTTTGAAACACACTGCTGTTATTTTGCACATATTTGATTGTTTTCCATCAAGATAATGTGACATGTTGCACAGCTAAAAATGTCTGACATTGGTTGAAAGAGCCAGACCAAGATTTCCAAGGACTACCCTGGTCCCATGATTTCCCAGACTTGAACCCAATTGAGTATCCGTGAGAGTACTTCAGTCGTCGTCGTTCTCTCAGTCGATCCTTCCTCGCACGCTCTTCGTAAATTTTGGGACGCACTGCAGTCTGCATAGCTACACATACCTGTGTCAGCCTACCAGGACTTTATGGGTCTCTCCCAGCCAGTCTAGCTGCTGTCCATGCTCCACAAGGCAGTTACTCTGACTTTTATTAGATTGAATTATTCCCACGGTCCACAATAAAATATGAACTATCTGAGACATATATACCATATCAAATGTATACACCATATGTGACTGATAGATGCTGTTTACACTACCAGGATTCCCACCAATTGTAAGAAAGTGGGTTCTTACCTGGCACAACTTCACTGGGTGTTTTACCTGGGAATGCTGCAGCATTTCGGGGTAAAGCCCACATGGTTAGGATTGGGTGACCTGCAGCTATTTAATGCTGCCTGTTGTTTGGGCATCATAAAGTAGCTAGCTGATAGGTTCCCTTTAAGTGATAACTGTACTCATGCATTACTACCTCTCCACTTCATCTTCTCCTTTTTAAAGTTTCGGGAGACCCCATTTTGCTGATTTATATGGGGCACTTAGTGATAGCCACAGAGTGTACTTAGTACTTACAAGTACCTGCTCCCAAAGTATATGCAACGTCTCTTTATTCAGACAAGGAAAATGCATCTGAGCAGCTATTTGACACAAACTAGCAGTTATGTGACCATAAGTTGGGGGCCAGACAACATGGATTTGCAGGCTGCAGGTTTTGCATTCCTGTTATACATTGAGTTTCTTTTATTGGCTCACATAAATGCCTACAAAATTTTTTGATGTAGATTGACATTTTTCACATGGGTATTGTTTTGATTGTATTAAGTAGTTTTTTTTTTTTAATTAAGAGTATTTGTAATTTTGATTTGCTTTCATTAGCTTACAGCCATGTATGCACACATTCTGTGCTGCCTGTTACTCTGGCTGGATGGAGCGCTCATCCCTCTGCCCTACCTGCAGATGTCCTGTTGAACGTATTTGTAAAAACCACATACTTAACAATCTTGTAGAAGCCTATTTGCTCCAGCACCCAGGCAAGTCATTTTCTATAGTTTGTTTTCTCTACTGTTGAGTTGCTAGTTCACATGCAAGCATAAATGCATATATTTTATTACATGTAGCAACTGCGTATATTTGCCTGTATTATTTCTATATTATTACATATCTATATATTTTTTTTATAATATGAATTTGTTTTTTCCATGCTAAATCCAGAAAAGTGTCGCAGTGAAGAAGACAGACGTAGCATGGATGCTCGAAATAAAATCACTCAAGATATGCTGCAGCCCAAGGTGCGTCGATCGTTTTCTGATGAAGAGGGGAGTTCTGAAGACCTACTTGAACTGTCGGATGTTGACAGTGAATCCTCAGACATTGGGTTTGTGACTGGTGGTGTTATCATTTTGTATCACTCATTGTGTCTTCAGTACTGTTTTTTTTAAGTTTATTTTTTCTTAAAACTTGAATTGCAGTACACTGGGCAAAAATAAATTCAGGCTGTTCCCGGATTGAACAAGATAGGTTTGTACTTAAGTTGAATTTGTATGTTAGTGGGAACAGGTATGGTTTTTAAGTGTAACTCCAGCCAAAAAATGTTTGGATAGTACATGGGAAAAAGGAGTTAAAAGGTTTATCCATTAAACAAAAATTGGGGTAGGTTGGGCAAAAAAAATAAAAAACCTGATACTTTCCTCTCCCCCACTGCTGCAACTCCAGAGCTCTAAACAATCTGTTCTTCACTTGGGTTCTTGTCCTGACACAAAGGAGAGTCTTTTGCTCCATTGTAAGTGACTGAATCTTTTGAGCACTTTCGGACAAAAACTAGAATTTTAGAGGAGAGGATCGTCAGTAGCTACAGAGCAACAATGTTATGGGACCGGTAGGTGCATTTTTTTTGCCTTGTTTTGCCTTAGTGGACAACCCCTTTAACATCTTTGTACTGTTTGTTTTGTTGACTATGCCCCTCTTCAGAAGATTTCACCACACTTCCTGTAATATTGGTCCCACCTACCTTGGTTATGTGAGTCTGTCAGGTGCTTAGTGTGAGAATTTTTATTCACGTATAAGGCTTCAGTAAATCCATGGCACACCTGGTCTTAAATTTATGAAATGTATATAATTTATTTAAAGCAAACATATAGATTAATAGGTATAGTAACGCTTCATAGATTAATAATCAAGTGAGATACTCCAAATGGTAAATCTGGGACGTTTGCCCAGGTTTGTCTTCTTCTGGTAACATCTTGAGGAAAAGAGTCTGGAGACACGTGCAAGTGACTTCAGTGGATAGCAGGCAGCGCTGCTAAAGGAGCGTGGGAGAGCCAAGGCGCCAGGGGCTAAAATAAATGGGGTGTGGCTCATGCTCTGATGTTCTGGTTTGAGTCACGCCCAACAACAGCCTCTGCTCTTAAGTACGATTCGTAATTAAGTTGGATGATTTATGTAATCCTTATTTACTGTAAATGTTTTAATTCTACAGCCAGCCCTATACAGTATGCAGACAATGCCCAGGGTATGTTAGACACAATATGCAGCCACATCCGTATCCACTTCCTATTGAGACCGATGCACTGCGGACATTAGGTGATGCCCCTTCTACCTCTTCCAGCTTTCCTGCAGGTATGTATGGTTATTTCTTTATGTCCATATTCATTGTTTTCTCTTTTTTTTTTGCACTCAGTAGATTTATGTAGTCCACTCATGCATAACAAGCATCCCACAATGCGTTAATCAAATGCAAAATAATAGTCAACAGAGTTTGACAGAGGTGTTTTTTTGCCTGCATGTCCTGCAACACAGTTTGCAGAAATTTTGCACAATCCATTTTCAGGTGCTTGTATGGCCTATGGCTTAGAGCTTTTGCAAGGATTTATTATGCTTAGTCTTCCATTACATTAATTATTTTGCTAGACAATAGTAGTGGTCATTACACCACTACTACATTATATATGTTACAGAATTTTTTTCTTCTTTGCAGTTGCCCAGGAATATGTATGTTCTTCCCAGGGAAGTCACGTCATTTGTACATGTTGCTTCCAGCCAATGCCAGACAGAAGGAGTGAACGAGAGCAAAACCCACATGTGGCACCTCAACAATGTTAGTCCAAGTTTTGAGCATTTAATTCCTCTTATTGGTTGGCTTTGATAGACTAGTGGCTGAAATGTCTATAATAGCTTCTGACACCTCATATTTTTAATGTACATAGAAATAAGTATCCCATAGTATCTTCCAACAGCACAAAGGGCTGTGCAAATGAAAGGCCCCCAAATTGCCCTCCAGCCCGTCTCAAGCTTAATGCCTTCAGGTTTCAGCAAGTGTGTGCATCTCCCTGACCTTGTTTTGCTTTCACAGGCACTGTATGTTTGCAGTCTTTCTGTCACATGTATTGGGGATGCACCAGAATGGGCTGCTTAGGCTGTCTGGCTCCATTTTGTGGTAAGCTTATTCATGCCTGTGTCGGATAGCCATTTGTCTTGTCATTTAGTGCTTCATTTTTCATTGTGAAAACCATATAACATGATCATATATGTTAAGACAATTAGAAACTATTAATATTGCAATATACTGTCGTTTCAGCTGGTATCAATGAGCCATACTCTAACCAATCTGGACTGTATGATATTTAGTAAAACCAATTGGCAATTGAAACACATTTAGAAATAATCTGAATTAAGTTGATACCTCTTTTCTATGTAAATTGTTCAGCAGCTTTGCATTTTAGTACTTTAAAGTGGTTTAATTGTAAATGTCGAGCTTTACAAGTAAGTTAAGTATATGCTGAACTGCCTTCCCCAGTGATTAAATATTGATGACTTCATGTTTAGATTGAAGGCTTGCCAGTACGTGTGTCGCCTATTTATTAGTATTGTCAATTTTATTCTGCCATGAGTATTATTCTCAAGGCTACTCGTTTATATAAAGGACACAACATGGCTAAAGGACCTGCATTAAGCACTTCAGTCTATTTCTTCTTTTTTCCTTCAGAGTTAAATCTGGAGAAAAATGTTTGGACTCTGTGCTGAACAACAACAACTATGAGTCTGACATTTTAAAGGTAAGAACTAACCCCTAATGATCAAATTAACTAGGTCAACTCTGCATTTTAGATGTAGGTGTCCTCTTTATATTAAAGGGGTTTGTCCAACAAAGAAACCTTAATCTTAAATGAGGCCACGGTGAGTAAAGGAAGAAAAAAGTTATACTTGCCCACCTCTGGAGTTCCCTGTTGATCTGCCCCTCTTTACCTCCAGGCCTCATACAGACATGTAGAAGAGACTCCCGCTCCATTCACTTACAATAGAGTGTAATCCTCTCTTGCATGTTGGGGAAAAGGAGCAGGCTCTAATTTAAACTGTAATTTTACATTCTTTGTTATGTAAGTGATCACTAACATGCCATGCTGAGCAATTTTGGACAATAGAGCATAGTTGGGGTTTTATGTTCTTCAGCATGTTATTCTTTCCTGACAAGAGGGTTAGCCAACATGCTCTCCAACCTCTCTAGTAATGACATGCATGCTCTCCATCTTCTCTAGTAACGACATGCATGCTCTCCATCTTCTCTAGTAACGACATGCATGCTCTCCATCTTCTCTAGTAACGACATGCATGCTTTAACCCCTCTAGTAAAGACATGCCTGCTCTCCAACCCCACTAGTAATGACATGCCTGCTCTCCAACCCCTCTAGTAATGACATGCTGGGTGGGTATGTGGTAGGGGTGAAAACCTCTATAAACTTGCAAAAAGCTGACATAATGAACAATAGACTAATACGTGATAATTCTGTTATCAAAATATATCGTTTGAGCATAATAGAGTAAAACTGTGGTTGTGACCTATCCATTCAGCAATCATTGCTCTATGATCTGTCTGCAGACATAGCTTTTCATGATAACCCTCGGACAGCTTAACTAGTAAAGTCAGGATGTGGGTCCTCACTTCAATTTATATTGTTAAAGTAAGATGTTTATTCCTTGTTTTAGCATAGTGAACTGTGCCAGGCAAATATTCTCACCTATTTCCCAATTATCTATGACCAACTGCATCTACAACCAATTAATTAGCGTAAAAACTGGCTAAAATGTAGTTCCCTATATTCTAGGTTTCATAAAGCTATTAAAGGACTTTTGTCCTCTAAATTTACTTAAAGGGGGTTATCTTGCCTTACAGAATTGATAGCCTTTTTGACCCTAAACGATCAGATCATTAAAGGGGCCAGCCATGGAACTTGTAAGCACCTTTTTTTAAGTGATTACAAGTACAGGTGTGTAATACGTGGCAGATATCTGAAAGGCAATTTCAGATTTTTGCTGCTTTTTTTTATTTTCATGTCGATTTCACAGGATTTTTGGGACACAGATTAGCTCCATCCAATAGAGCTCAACAGACACCAGGCTCTATAGCATTGTCTGTGATGATTAAGGATTAAAAACACATAAATATGTGACAGGACTATATATTTTATTATGCAATTTGGATGTTTCATCCTTGTTCTTAAACATACATGCTGAAACTTTTAATGTGAAATGATGGCGTATGTATTTTTATTGAAAAGAATGAGTGTTGGTGCATTTTGGATGGTCAGAAATACTTTTTACCCACCAAAATGCACATAAAGAAAACGGCCCATGTAGATCGGACCTTAGTCAGGAGTCAGATCCCTACTGATGGCCTAGCCATCTACTTTGTAAGGCTGGATAACTCCTTTTTTTTTTTTTTTTTAAAGTCGTCACTGACTTTGAGCACGTCCCAGACATCCAGTAGATGGGGCTGTACTATCATTTTAAAAAAGCATCTGTCAGAACCTCCACAGGAACAGTTTATGTAGTGCTGTGTTTGCTAGGAAATTTCCGTTTCTAAATCGAGTGGCCTCTTCCCACAGCTCTCCAGCTTTTTTGTACAAGGCACTATGTGAATTGTTGCTGTTAATAGTTTTGGTTGGTTAAAGTCCTAAGCTGCTTTTTGTTTTGGTTCTATTTTAATTTTCTTCAGCCATTTTTCAAGTCCTGTAGAGAAGTCTATGGGAAAAGGCCTTTAAAAAAAGAAATAAAATGCACTAAAGTGAAGAGTAATCCCACAAAGCATTGTTTGTATTATGTTTAAGCGCTATATGTAAACACCAGTGGTTTAGGAAATCAGCTGGTTTCCCTCACTATTACAGGGACAAAGGTTTTGGTTTCATTCTATCAGAGAAAGGTCAACATCTAATGAGACTTCTTTTTTGAGAGACTTCGCAGGGGGAGCTAATTGTACACTCACCGGCCACTTTATTAGGTACACCTGTCCAACTGCTCGTTAACACTTAATTTCTAATCAGCCAATCACATGGCGGCAACTCAGTGCATTTAGGCATGTAGACATGGTCAAGACAATCTCCTGCAGTTCAAACCGAGCATCAGTATGGGGAAGAAAGGTGATTTGAGTGCCTTTGAACGTGGCATGGTTGTTGGTGCCAGAAGGGCTGGTCTGAGTATTTCAGATTTAATACATTTAAGGTGCTGTCTATATTTTATATCTCTTTTTATATTAGTACTGACCCTTTATTCAGTCATGCACCGGAGTTTTCTCTTCTCCTTGTAATACAATTGACTGGCAACAAACAGACTGAAACCAATTTGCATTTAAAATCTTGCTGCTTTTTACTAGCGTACGGAACATCAATGAAGGCTACATGCCCTTATATTCCAAATCATCGCTTTACATACAGTATGCAGTCAGTACTTAGCTGTAGTAGTTTTGTGGTACAATCACAGAATTTTCAACATTTCACTTGTCAGTGGTATGCAATCTCTTCCGAGCTGACTGATTTGGAGCAAAACACTCCATGTTGCACACAGCTGCAACGTTTCGGAAATCACTTTCCTTCTTCAGGCAGCAAGATTTTAAATGCAAATTGGTTTCAGTCTGTTTGTTGCCAGTCATCTGAGTATTTCAGAAACTGCTGATCTCCTGGGATTTTCACGCACAACCATCTCTAGGGTTTACAGAGAATGGTCCGAAAAAGAAAAAACATCCAGTGAGCGGCAGTCCTGTGGGCGGAAATGCCTTGTTGATGCCAGAGGTCAAAGGAGAATGGGCAGACTGGTTCGAGCTGATAGAAAGGCAACAGTGACTCAAATAGCCACCCGTTACAACCAAGGTAGGCAGAAAAGCATCTCTGAACGCACAGTATGGCGAACTTTGAGGCAGATGGGCTACAGCAGCAGAAGACCACACCGGGTGCCACTCCTTTCAGCTAAGAACAGGAAACTGAGGCTCCAATTTGCCCAAGCTCATCGAAATTGGACAGTAGAAGATTGGAAAAAACGTTGCCTGGTCTGATGAGTCTCGATTTCTGCTGCGACATTCGGATGGTAGGGTCAGAATTTGGCGTCAACAACATGAAAGCATGGATCCATCCTGCCTTGTATCAACGGTTCAGGCTGGTGGTGGTGGTGTCATGGTGTGGGGAATATTTTCTTGGCACTCTTTGGGCCCCTTGGTACCAATTGAGCATCGTTGCAACACCTTGTGGAATCTATGCCACGAAGAATTGAGGCAGTTCTGAAGGCAAAAGGGGGTCCAACCCGTTACTAGCATGGTGTTGTACCTAATAAAGTGGCTGGTGAGTGTATACAGCTAGATGGTATATGGAGACGTATGCTCACATCTATCCAGGATTAAAGTGATTTGTTGGGCCATAGAATACAATGTGTGAATTTATGTTTTACTCATACATGTTTATAAAATTGAAGTCTCTCTTACTGCTACTGCAGCTGCCACAGCACACTGAGAACTTGGGTATGACGGGGGTAACCTTTGTTGATGCAGCTTCCAGAATCTTCCACATCTTTCAGAACATATAAGAATCCATATTACATTATTGTTCATATAATATAATAACATCAAGCATGAAGATAGCAGCACAGATCTTCCCTATGTTCACATGCTGCCGACTTATATGATCCCACCTTCACAGTGCACTCAGAAGTGGGAAGTTTCACAGAGCTGTCAACATAGCTATCTATTGTGCCGCCAGACTTCAGCTTTCAGTCTACCTTTCTTAAGGGGCCAGAGCCTTATTACCAAATTACATGTGAAATGCTTTCATTTTCCTAATTAAATATTATAGAAAGTGTTTATATTTTACTGTTCTATTACTTTGAGGTTATCATGGGGTGATAGGATAGAAGCAATGATTACGAATTTGTGCCTGGAACATGTATGCGGTAGATAAAATCTATGTTAATCACTCTTTATGTACCTTAGATTTAAATCAGAAGAACATCATGTTTTTCTATGGTACTATTGTTTAAGGGCTATAACGTATATAGTGCACTTATGACCCAGATCTGTATAGTAAAATTTCTGTGCTTAGTAAATCTCACATTCAAATGGTATTTATCTCCTTAGAATTACCTGGCATCCAGGAGTTTAACATGGAAAGACTTATTACATGAAAGTCTTGCAGCTGTTCAGCGAGGTGATTATACGCTTCCTGGTAAGAAAACTTTAGATTTTTTTTTTATGCTACAGATTTATTTTTAATAAATTTAATAAATATATATATATACATATATACTGTTGAAACCAGACGTTTACATAAACTATATAAAAAAACAGGTATGCATATTTGGCACACTGTCTGACATGAAATCCGAATAAACCTTACCTGTTTTAGGTCTGTTAGGATTACCAAAATTATTTGCCAAATGCCAGAATAATGAGCGAGAGAATTGTTTAAGACATTTTTATTACTTTCTGCAAAGTCAAAAGTTTCCATACATTTCATTAGTATTTGGTAGCATTGACTTTAAACTGTATGACTTGGGTCAAACATTTTGGATATCCTTCCACAAGCTTCTCACAATAGTTGTAGGAATTTTGGCCCATTCATCCTGACAGAACTGATGTCACTGATCCATGTTTGTAGGTCCCTTGCTCGCACCTGCCTTTTCAGGTTTGCCCATAAATTTTCAATAGGCTTGAGATCAGGGCTTTGTGTTGGCCACTCCAAAACATTGACTTGGTTATCCTTAAGCCACTTTTTAACCATTTTGGCAGTATGATTTGGGTCATTGTTCATTTGGAAGACCCATTTCCACCCAAGCTGTAACTTCCTGGCTGATGTCTTGAGATGTTGCTTCAGTATTGCCACATAATCTTCTTTCCTCATGATGCCATATATTTTGTGAAGTGCACCAGTCCCTCCTGCAGCAAAACAACCCCACAACATGATGCTGCCACCCCCATGTTTCACAGTTGGGATGGTGTTCTTAGGCTTTCAAGCTTCTTCCTTTTTCCTTCAAACATAACAATGGTCATTATGCATTTGTTCTTGGGTTGATTTGCACATGTCGGACCAAAGCACGTTAATCTCTGAGACGCAGAACCCGTCTCCTTCCTGAGCGATATGATGGCTGGATATTGCCATCTTGTTTGTACTTGCGTATAATTGTTTGTACAGATGAACAAGCCACCTTCAGGTATCTGGAAATTGCACCCAAAGATGATCCAAACGTGTGCAAGTCCACAATTCTCTTCCTGATATCTTGGCTGATTTTTTTTAGTTTTCCACGATGTTACACACAGAAGCAGTGTGTTTATGGTGTGTTTTAAAATACATCCACTGGTGTGTCTCTAACTCAGATGTAAATCAGAAGCTTCCAAAGACATGAAATCATCATATGGGCTGTCCCAAATTGTTTAAAGGCATGGTAATCCTAGTTATGCAAACGAGAGAAAATGCTTCACCCAATTCTGAGGTCTCCCGACATGAGGCAATTAATCCAAGGCGTAGTTCCTAGAGCGCGGAGGTGATTAAGGGTTCTAATACCCGAAACGCGTGAGCTAACTTGGATGCTATTATGGAATTTTAACTTTCGTAACCTAAAATAAAGAGTTTGATATGAAGGAGCCGGAGAAAATTCTATTTTTTGAATACTAATGGTAATCCTAGTGTATGTAAACTTTTCACTTTGCAGAAAGTATAAAAATGCCTTATGTACAAGTTATGGTTGTATTAATGTATAAATGATAGTTCTTATGTGATTGTATGGATATTATGTGATTCATCAATAAAAAGTGTGGTAAAAAAAATGCCTTAAATTCTCTCTTATTGCTCTGGCATTTGGCAAATATAAATAATTTTGGTAATCCTAATTGACCTAAAACGGGTAAGATTTATTCTGATTTCATGTCAGATAGTGAGAAAATCATTCATGTGTCTTTTTATATAGTGTATATAAATGTTTGGCTTTAACTGTGTGTATGTGTGCATATATATATCACTATAAGTTCCTCCTATCACAACCAGAAGATGGTCATTGCAAAATTGCTTAAAATCAACCATCCGTATTTATGATCTCTAAAATCCTTGCTGTTTAAATTTTTACTTGGTGGTTGTACTTTCTATTCACTCTTGGTTGATTTAAGGGGGTTGTACAGTACGTACATTTAAAAATGAAATCCGCTACAGGTGGCCAATAAACTAAAATAAAAAACCCCTATACATGGGGGGCGTGGCCTGCCATGATAGAGGACAGACACTGCTAGTGAGAGCTCCAGCCGGGCCGTTCAAAACCAAGGTGCCTACATCTTATTATGGGTTCTAAACGCCAGAAAAGACACCTAAGAAGGTCTATGAATGCCTCAGCAGCAGAGATCTCTATCTCCAACTTCTTTTCCCCTCTGGAGGATCTGCAGTCAGCCTCAGGAGCAAGCTCCCCAGAACGGGTGCCATCTTACCCAGGCCGCAGCATGATTCCTGGCAGTCGGAGCACAGAACCTGCAGGTCTCACAGCCTCTCCCCAAAAGAGTAGGCAGAAGAGGCAGAAGGACGTGCAGCAGACAGCAGATACCTCTCCTGAGCCCCTGACACCACTGGCATGCAGCAGAGAGGAGAGGGTGTACTGAGTGCAGGAAGCTCTCCACAGGAAGAGACACCATTACAGCAGCCACAAGGTACGGAAAACAGGCAGGCTGTCTACAACTTCATCCTCTGACAGAGGGTAAGAGTATGCCTGAAAAAAGCAGCAGGGGAGATGAGGAGACTGGGAGCAGTGCTGCAGACCAAGAGAGACCTGTTTTACAGGAGACAAGCAGTAAAGGTGACATACAAAATGCTACATTAATCACTCCCCCTGCCATGCTGTACTCCCTAAGACCTTCACCAAGCCTCTCACCAGCATCATTTAGGGGATTCTGTAATGGACCCTTTGTTAGAGTCTGTTGCCAGCCCAAATCCCTTGTCTATACAAACTATCAGAGGCATTAAACCCCTGAACTGCCGAAGGCTGACACGTACTGGCTAAAACCAGGATTCCCAGCCTGAATCTGCATCATCCCAAAGGGTATGACCCTGCTGATAAGTTTATTCCTAATTATGAAGGAAATTGTGAATCTGCTTCACTTAACATATCCAGGGACAAAGCTTTGCTCGCATTAAGAGATCACCCTGAATTGCAGGCGCTGCTCTTCTTGTTACCAACAAAGAGTGATCTGTCAGCACTGGCACATGACTTAAAAAGTGCCTGGAAGCAGGATCTCACAAGGGTTCAGTCTGATGTCTCAGCCTTGCAGGATAAAGTCCACAACCTTGAAACATTCCGGGCGTCCGTGCAGCGTACCATCACTGCTCTGCAATCCTCTATTGCAAACCAACAAGCAACCCAACAACAGCTTACTGATCACTTAGATGATTTAGAAAATCGCAATAGAAGGAACAATGTAAGAGTGAGAGGACTTCCAGAAACAATAAAGACACAAGCATTAGGACAATCATTAACAAAGTTGTTCAATTCTATACTTGGGAAAAGTGAGGATTCACATATCGAAATAGAAAGTCAACACCCAGCCAGACCACGTGAGGTGATTTGCCGTATTCACTATTTCTCGGTAAAAGAAGAAATTATGAAAAAGGCTCGAACCATCCCTGGTATCTTTTTTGAAGAAGCCAAGATCTCGCTATTTCCTGATCTATCTAGATGGACTGTACAACTAAGAGCTGCAACCAGACCACTGCTATCGGTCTTACAGGCAAACCAAATTACATACCGTTGGGGTTCCCCATTTGCCCTGTATGTCCGCACATATGCTGGTACAGTCTCCTTCAAATCACCAAGGGACTGACCAAATTTCCTTTCTGCCTTAAAGCTACCTCCAGTGACCTTGCCAGACTGGGACACTCTTTCACAGCAAACTCTAAACCAGCAGTGGCAGATAAGCACTACATCCCAAGAGGATCATCGATCTCTGCAAATCCAAAAGAACAAAGACCACATACACGCCTCAAGACTGTAGCCCAGCTTGAAAGAGTGGATGCCACAGTTAGAAGAGGATTGCATCACAATACGCCGTGAGAGTGTCTTAACTAAGAATGTTTTATATTGCTTTTTCCTTGGTGTCATAACACATAACTAATATGAAGGACCCTACAAATTATATCTTACTGTTTGTTCACTTTGTATGTCATCATCACTTGAGATAAACAGTTATAGCTTGAATTAGAAATGGCCCCATGGCGTTTGATGTCCGTCTGCCCTCCCTTAACTGAAGTTTGAAATTTGGTGTATTGAATTTACTCTGTATACCAAATTTCAAACAACTTTTTTTTTTTTTTTTTTTCTCCCCCTCAGGTAGACATTTCCCCCTAGGAATATGTTGAACATTGCATGCTCGCTTTGCGCAGCTATGATTGCTGCACGGTTCATTAATTTTTCATTGCCTTACCATTTACTGTTAGGCTTTTTTTTGAGTTAAAGTTCAGCTATGTTTCTATATGTGGTAATTTGTGCTGCTTTTTGTGCGATTTGCGGGGACCTCTGGTGGTGACAACAACACATTTAATACTTTTTTTTTCTAATGACTAATCTACACATAGTATCCCTTAATGTTAAGGGATTCAACATCCCGGAGAAACGATCCCAAATTCTTTACAACATGCACAAGCAGAAGGTTCACATATTATGTGTTCAGGAAACCCACCTTATTTCTGGGCATCTCTCATCTTTCAAAAATAAATACTTCCCTACGTGGTGTCAGAGCAGTAACCTCACTCACAAAACAAAGGGGGTGGCTATATTCATACATAAAAATCTCCCATGCAAAGTACTAGAGGTCAAAACAGACAAACAACGCACGGTGATGTCTTTGCCCATTGTGAAATTGAGAACAGCATCTATACTATTGCAAACATATATGCCCCAAACCAAGGGCAACTCACTTTCTTTAGTAAGATGCTGGATGAATTAAATAATTATGCACAAGGTAAAATAATATTGTGTGGGGACTTCAATTTAGCCCTTCAACCTGAGGTTGACACCTCATCTGGCACGTCCACTACATCATGGAACAAACTTAACAAAATAAAAAAATTATTATATAGTATGCAGCTAATTGATACTTGGAGAGTCAGCCACGCTAACATGAGGGATTATACCTTCTATTCAAACCCACATAAGTCATTGGCTGTGTTCACACGGCTTATTTCGGGGCGTAATTACGGACGTATTTACGTCCGCAAATATGTCCTGAAATACGTTTCAAATACGTGTCACAAAGTGTGGCGAGTATTTCACGTCGTAAATACAATCCCCATTCTTTACTATGGGGATTTACGTTTCGAAATACGCCTCAATAAGTGACAGGGGACTTAATTTTACGATCGTATTTATGGACGTATTTACGCCCGCAAATACGTTGCGAAAATACACCTCGTGTGAACGACGAGGCATATTTTACATTGGAATCAATGCTAATCTAATTTTTCATTATTTGAAACGTATTTCAGGACGTATTTGCGGACGTAAATACGTCCGTAAATACGCCCCGAAATAAGCCGTGTGAACATAGCCTTACAGTCGCATAGACTACATATTTGTACAGCATACCCTTCTGTCATCTCTCCAAAAAACTTCTATAGGTAATATATTGTTATCTGACCATGCTCCAGTACATTGCAAACTCCTACTTTCTATAAGTAGCAGCAAACAATTTACATGGAAGCTTAATGAATCGCTCCTTAAAGATGCCCTGTGCGTGCAGGAAATTACCCAAACGATTAATAATTTCACACAAATACATGACACACATCCCTCTACACCACAGATTAAATGGGAAGCTCGGAAGTGTGTGGTGCGCGGAGTTTTAATCAAACATGGGTCGAGGCTCAAAAAAGAAGCAGCAGCAAAACTGCAGATGCTCTTACTCAAACTGTCATCCTTGGAGACAGCTCATAAAACTTCACTTGCAGAACATGAACTGCGCGAAATCACACAGGTCAGACATGGAAATTAACAGCTTTTGACAAAAAATCTGCTCGCTTTCAAACAGATATGCGCACATTCTTATTATATGTGGAGCAATAAGCCTAGCAGAATGTTAGCACGTGCGCTCCATGAAAAAAGAGCCTCGTTATTTATCTCCTCTATTAAATCACCAACTGGTCATATTGTACACACCACCCCACAGATTTTGGAACAATTTCATTCTTACTATCAGGGGCTGTACAATCTCCCTAGGTGTACCCACTCTTCAGATTCTCTGGAGGGATTTTTGAAGAAATCTTCACCGCCGAGGGTCTCTCCAGAAAAACTGTCTCAATTAGAGTCACCATTTTCACCAGACGAATTACAAACAGCCATTTATTTCCTACCTGCAGGCAAGAGTCCAGGCCCTGATGGGTATACTTGCAATATTTTTCAAAACATTTAAGGAATACTAGCGAAACCCATTGTTAGACTCATTTAACTCAATTTCCCAATCTTCAACTTTCCGCCTTCCTTTTTACAAGCACATATCACTGTATTCCCAGCCAGGTAAAGAACCCAATGCTATGCCCTAGCTATAGACCTATATCGCTTTTAAATACCGATACTAAATTATTTGCTAAAATGATAGCACTGAGACTCAATTCAATTTTAGGGAAACTAATACATTTTGATCAGGTGGGATTCGTCCCATCAAGAGAAGCTAGGGACAATACCCTAAAAACTTTTTCTATCATAAATCACGCTTCTCATCAAAACACCATGCATGATCCTATCGCTGGATGCAGAGAAAGCGTTCGACAGAGTAGACTGGCGATTTTTGCAGTCTGCTCTGTCAAACATTGGCGTGGGTCCAGTTTATGATGCACAGAATTCCTTTGCCCTATATCATTCCCCTTGCGCCCAGATAAGAATAAATGGGTCCCTTTCCAGACCGTTTCAGATCCGCAACGGAACCGGCAGGGATGTCCGCTATCACCTATTCTATATGTCATTATTATGGAACATCTGATGCAGTCCATCAGAAACGCAGGAGATGTGAGAGATATCCAAATAAAGGATCAGCAATACAAATGCTCTGCATTCGCAGATGACCTCCTTTTATACATTTCACATCGATTCATCTCTCCCGGTTCTAATGAATATCCTAAAGGAATTTGGCCAACTTAGTAATTTCAAAGTAAATTTTTCTAAAAAGTATTGCATTAAACATTAACCTCCCAGTCTCGGTAGTGGACTCAATAAAACGTAACTTCCTTTTAAGTTGGGCTAAGCAATCATTTACTTACCTAGGGATACAAATCCCGCTATATCAACATCTTGTATACGACCTCAACTATGCTCCCTATTAATTTTATAAAAGCTGACCTTAGCAAATGGGATAAAAGGATTTCTCTTGGGTGGGGAGGGTGAACATCGTTAAAGATGAATATCTTACCACGTCTTTATATACCTTTTCCAGATATCCCACTTAAGCTCCTAAAACCTTCTTCAGGGTATCAATAAACATCTTTACGCACTTTATTATGGGCTGGAAAGAAGCCAAGAATTGCAAGAGACATTTTGATTCGATCCAAAATAAAGGGTGGGTTGGCTTTGCCGGACATCAAATCATACTATGTAGCGGCGGCCGCCACCAGAGTGATAGACTGGTTCCACCATACGACAGCAAAATGTTGGGTTCAGATGGAAGAGACAATAATCGTCTCCCCATTATCAGCTCTACCATGGACACTATACTCTGATAGGAACAGAATTAAAACCACAAATATAACTCTTGTTTCCAGAATCACATCTTCTGTTCTCAGAGTGTATGGTCCAAAATATAGGCTATTCTTCCCAGAAGGGCCCCTTATCCCGATAAAAGGGAATACAGCCCTATCGATATCTATTCCCACCTTGCTATATCAAAAAGACTCAAAAGATCGAACTCTCACATTACACGACTTTCTGGACACCACCTCCTTTAAAGCTTATGAAACACTAATACCTTTCGAGAAGAGAACACCCAACATGTGGTTACAGTATATGCAAATCAGACATTTCTACACTGTTAATAAAAAGAAACTAGATTTACATAGGGATTTAACAGAATTTGAATCACTATGTGCTCTTAAGAAACCTCCAGCCCATCTCATCTCTCAGATATATAACATAATTACTACCTTAATCCCATACAAACCCACTTATCAAAATCGATGGGAGACAGAACTTAAACGCTCATTTACTGATGACGAATGGGAGAAAGCATGTATTTTAACACATAGGGCATCGTATCTTGCCGAATCCCAAAAAACAAATTTCAAAGTTCTGTCTAGATGGTATATGGGTACCAAAACCCCCCTTAATAAAACTATATCCCTCAGTCCCATCATGTTGCTGGAGATGTGGGGAAACACAGGGATCAATGACCCATATCTGGTGGGGGTGTATGGAGATTCCCGTCTTTCTGGACCAGAGTTGATTGACATAATTAAATTAATCACGGAATAACCTTGCAGAATGATCCCTCTGTGCTCCTTCTTTTTATGTTTTCCCGCAAGCACCCTATGCCCTAAAGGGAAGTCTCATGCTCTTTCTTTAGTAGCAGCAAGGATTCTGATCCCAAGACTTTGGAGATCCACCATAACTCCATCGATCACATCCTGGTTTAGGGAGATTTTCCATCTACAGAGAATGGAGGAACTCGGAGCAGATAATTCTCACCTCCTCGACAAGCACAATAGGACATGGAGGGATTGGGTCTCCTTCACTTCTTCCACTGAATACTCCAACCTCATATAAGACCTTCTTTGTATCTTTTGGGATCTTTCCTCTGTCTAGATATAGAATGAAGTTGCTGGGCCTGTGGGTCCTCCGCGGGACGTGCATAATTGGCAGCACTTAGTTGTTTTTATTTTTCTGTTTTAATGTAAGTTTGAATCTGATGATATGTTTCAGTTCCTACTAATCTTATTGCTAATCTGTAGACCACTATCACAATAATAGTACATTTTTGATATAACTTTTTGTTTTAGGTTACCAATCCAGGAGCATTGTGTTATTTCATGAGGTTATATTAAGCCATTTAAAAAAGTTAATAGAAATTTCTATGTCTATTCTACTAGATGTGAATTACAGAAAGGACTGTTGCATTATTTCTATTTTCTCGTGTACTGCTGATTGCATTTATTAATAAAATTACTTCTTTGAATAAGAAAAACCCCTATACTTGCCTCCGTCCCAGCACTGGCTCTCCTTGTTCTTTACTGAACAGGTTATCATCACTGCAGCAGTCCATGTCACTCCCTTACATGACTTGAAAGGTGATGAAAGCAGAGAATTTTAGGAGTTTTTTTTATTTATGAGTTACTAGTGATCATATTCAATTTTCTCAGTATGTTCTGTCTATACCTGCAGTATTCTTTCTGCCCAATAGATAGCGTTATAGCTAGTTAATTGGAAGCTAATCGTGGTGTTAATTGGAATGACAAGATGGGACTTGAAACTAAAGAATTGATTTGTTTATTTGAAGTGCATTCATTTGTTAACTTTGCTTTACCAAGAACTGCTAGTAGCCGAGCTGTCAGTCTTTTTTGCTTTTAAACATTGAATATAAATAGTATTGATTACATTTTATTATGGTTTTAGTTTGTGGTTTGGACTTTTGTGTAGCCTAATTCACCCTATATGTTATTAAAATCTGTATAAAGACATTTCATAGTGAAAGCAGTCCGCAGTTCTTTTGGCTTGAAAGAATAGAAATAATCCACCTACATTTATATAATCTCCAACATTGGCAGATCCTCCTGATAAAAATGCAGATTGGGTCAATCTAGCAAAGTTAGAGCATTAAGATATTTATAGCAGTAGTATGCTGCTCTGTGTCACCTCTACAGGCTGTGACCATTTGTGGTAAAACTGTGCAGAACTACTGTTATATGTACACGTAGCCTGATCAGAAGTATGGTCGACAAAGTAACAACTAAGCTGAATTACATTTTGATAATGCAAATGTCACAGGTACGTCTGTTTTTTGTATTGGTTTTTGCACATCTAATATCTCCTGAGATAACAAGGGAAACTTTGAATTTCCATGTTCGTAATCTATAATAATATCACGTTCTCGGTCAGTCCTTGTAGAGAAACATATCCGTGTGAAGGTTTGTTGGACTTAAAGGAGTTGTCTCACTACAGGCTTTCAGCCTGCTTCAAGGTGTCTGGCAGGATAGGATTTTTGAATTCAGGGGCGTGCTTCTAGTCTGCCTCTTCTCCTCCCCCTTCCCCACTCCCCTCAGCACACAGACAGCTCTCCTCCTCCAACTGCAGTAACTTCTATACAGCAGGTGATGGCGAGGGGGTTTGCTGCCAGGGTTAACCCTGTGTGTGTGCCTGCCTAGATCTGCTGCTCACTGCTGGATGAGCTGCACTGTGTTGTGGCTGAGCTCTTGCTGCTCCTCTCCACAGAGTCAGGAGACAGCAGGGAGAGGGCTGATCTATGAGTGTGAAGAGGTCTGTGAAGCTGTGTATGCTAATAGCAGAGCAGGGGGGATGTAAAGGTTCCTATACCTCCTGCTTAGCATACAAATCTCCACGGACATCTCAAGCAACAACAAACAAACCCTGTCAGACCAGACACAGGGCAGCTGTGAAGTGTGTTACTATAATCACGATGTGTCACTAATACAGCAGAGCAGGGAGGGATATGAACTGGTCACATGCCCCCCTGATCAAAGTTCCAAAGAGACATCATGATTATAGTAACACACTTCACTGCTGTCACATCCTACTGACTACAGATCAGCCTCATCTCTGCTCTCCTCAATCTGTGTAGAGCAGGAGGGAGCAGGCACACACAGGGTTAATCCACAGACACAGAAGCCAGAGCCCTCCCCCTCCCTTCCCTACAGAGGCATACTGTACAGGAGGGGCTCTGTGCTCAGACCTGTATTCGAAGCTGATGAGTCACCAGCACTGAAAGCCAGTGAGATAAAAATCAACAGGTCGGCTGCTATAGTGATTTGAGAAGCTGATGCACTCCTACTACCAGGGATAACTCAAAATCAGTAGGACATTTGTAATGAACATATATCCAAAGCTGCTTGTTTTTTAAAGATCTTTTAACTAAAACCCAATCATTTTAGCGAGACAACCCCTTTAATGCAACATTCAGAAACCTGCTGAACTGCAAACATTTTTTTTCTTTTCTTTTTTTTTTTCCAACCTAAAGCAGTACAGGCTCTTAGATGGATTACATTCCTTCACAGCAGTGAGATTTGATTTTAGCTCTATGCTTAATCAGCTCAGTAACACAGGACACATCTGTATTGCCTTTTTCCTGTTCTGAAAGAGGATCTGTGAGGACAGAATATCATTAAATGTTAAAGTTCTCTTTTCTCAGATTTAGAGGCTTCTACCAACAGCATGATTTCAGTTTAGAATCCGATTACACGGTGGATTTTTCTGCATGGAAAAATCAGCATTTCCGTGGCAGACATCTGTGTGGATGTCTGCCATAGAGTTTGAATCTTATTTATCAAACCTGTTTAACAGTAAGGGCATGTCCCCACGGCAGAGAGCGCGGATTATCCGACCGTCATTTGCTCTGTTTTTGTGGCTGTGTACATGGCCGCAGAGGGATGGCTTTTCTCCGCTGTTTGTGGAGAAAAGCCCTTCTCGCTTCACATTGACTTCTTCATATTCCGCTCGGAAGAATTAACACGTTCAATCTTTTTCGTACTGCCGGCGATCTAAAAAAACGCCCGGCAGAAAACCTGTGCAATGGGGACCGCTGCACAGGTTTTCCATAGAGATCCATGATAAAGTTTGACGGCTGGTTTACAGATGGTTTTCAAACCGGCCATGGGGACAAGTCCTAAGACTGTCTTTGTCGCCCATAGCAACCAATCAGAGCTTAGCTTTCATTTTTCCAGAGCAGTTTAAAGAATAAAAGGGAAGCCCTGATTAGTTGCTATGAGTAACAGAGACAGTTCTGCAATTAGACAGTTTTGGAAAATGAGAAACATTATCTTTATGTGTGTGTGACAGATGTCACCAGAGATCAGGATGTGGATTAGCCCCACTTATTCCACACAGAGTGTTCTGCACTGCATATTGCAAAATCTGCATTGGGAAAGTGTGCACTGTTCAAACTATGAGTAAATTCTAATTAAACATAATAGCATGCTATTTTACATAAGCTTTGGTGCAGAATCTTTGTGCTTTTTGCACTGAAATCCACTGTGGGAACCAGGCCTTAGGTTTGGTTGTGATGAAAAATGGACAAGATAAGTTATTTTATCAGTATATTTTCATTAGATGACACACCTTAGGTTTTTGACTTCTTGTCATACATGTGGGTGTATATATAAATTGAAATGGTTATTGCAATCAGAATACAACCACGCAATATTTACATTGGTAGCTGCATTTAGAGAACTGGAAACTGCACACATGAATTTTATATTACAATTAAACAGGCTTGTGTAGGATAATTTTTGAAAAACCTTTTAATCTGTAGGTCCTAACTTACAGTGAGTAGTTGCTGCTATGAAAGATTATTTTAAACCCATGCCAGAGTACTGTATATAAAGAAAATGTTTTCATAACCATAATACATGAGATTTTAGCTGCTTCACCAGGGGCACAGATGTTCTTTAAACAAGCTATCCTTGTGGGTATAATAAACTTTGTTGGACAGCTTTATATACAAGGCCTGGCTCACATCTGTGTTGTAGGCTCTGTCACAAATGATGGAAAAATAGCACAGTATGCAGCACTATTTTTCTATATTTCTTGTTGTTGAAATGACGGAAACCTGACAGATTGTCAATGGGGCCTGTCAAGACTTAAATAGTGTAGATCTGAACTATGCTTTAGATGCATGCTTAGTAAGTGAAGCTATTGTACTGATTCTTACCACTTGAAGTAGACACCAATACACTTGCCCAAAAAGATTAACCTGTCTCACACCAAGAGTAGGGTAAACCACAAATTCTTTAGTCGTTTTTGCCTCATGGCAGTCGGACTATTTCACTACATCAATTATGTATCATTTCTGCAAAATGAATTCCAGTCATCAATGTGAAGCATATGTTCTTTTTTTATTACATTGTTTTATTTAGCTGTGTATTTTATTTTTTGCTGTCGTCCTCCTTTCTTTTGTTAATTTTTTTTTTTCTTTTTAATATTCAGATTACAGGATTAACGGTAATACTGTGCTCTGCTACTTCTGTGGCCTACGCAACTTCAGAGATCTTACCTATCAATACAGACAAAACATCCCTCCTTCTGAGTTACCAGGTACTAGGAGTTTTGTGCCTCTTTCCATAGTCATTATATTACTAATATGAGTTTGCTCTACAGGCTTGGGTTGAGCACTGAATAATCTGTTAGTAACTAATCTGAGGAATCAAGCAGTGATAACATCCTGCCTGACAGGGCATTGTTACAGCTATCCAATGGTATCTCCAAAGTACTCTGGAGCACTCCCAACTCCTCTGACTAATGTGGTTGTAAATGTGACCAAAAGTTTTCAGATGCCACTAGAATTTTAGCTGCAGTTTCCATTTGTGATATCAACTACGGCTCGAACCGAGCCATCATGGCAGGACAACTGAGTAGCTTCAGTTTACATCACAAGTTGTAGTGAAGCTGCTCAGTGACCGAAACACCCCAGTCTACTACATCTGTATTGAGATTTATTATCCCACACCAACTGAAGAGTTTGCGGGGAGGCAGAAGCACACTCAGCAGTTGCACAGCTATGGAGTGCAGTATGGAACTTGTGCAGGATTGCCTTATACTGCTGCTCCACAGCGCTGTTACACATGTAGTGTATCTCATCATTGTGCCTGCGGTGCAGAAGTATAGCACACATAGCCAACTTGATACTGCTGTTGATAGAGGCTGATCAGTCAAAAATCACTTCATGCCTAGTGCAACATACACTGATCAGCCATAACATTAAAACTAACTGGTATTGTATAGGTCCCCTTGGGCTGCCAATACAACTCTGAATTGTCAAATTATGGACTCCACAAGACCTTTTGAGGGAGTCAAGAATTCACTTTTCAGCAAATTGTGCTACATTAGCTCTCATCTTGGATTGAACCAGACGAGTTAGCCTTTACTTCCAAAACGCATCAATAAGCCTTAGGAGTCCATGACCTTGTCACTGGTTGTCCTTTCTTGCCTGGTTTTGGTAGGTACTAGTCGCCGCATACCTAAAACACCCCGCAAGACGTGGAAATCTTTTGACCCACTGATTTAGCCATCACAATTTTCACCTTGTCAGTGTCTCTCAAATCTTTACACTTGCCTATTTTTTCTGCTTTCTATACATGAAGTTTATAAATGGCCTGTTCAGTTGCTGCCTAATATATTACACCCCTTGATGCGGCGATATGGTACTAGTTTTTGATATGGAGGACTTGCAGCTAAATGCCAGAGGTTGTTTTTTTTTTTTTTTTTTAACACAACAAGCTTCTTTGTTTATTTCAGTGGCAGTGACATCAAGACCAAATTGTTACTGGGGAAGAAACTGTAGAACTCAGGTTAAAGCACACCATGCCATGTAAGTATTACAGATCATAGTAAATGTCACGTGACTCCAGGATCATGTCACATTACATCATAAGATTTTCCACCATATATACATCTAATGGGCTCTGTTTACACTGGTATTATGCTTCTGATTTTATAGAACTTCAGTTTTGTTTCTTTTCTTTTGACGAGTTCTATATTTTGATTGAAGTTGACATGGCAAGAAAATCTAGTGCAGGTAGACACCTGACACAATATGAAATTGTCACAAGGGGCTTAACAATTAATTTTGCATCAAAGCATAACATTTTAGAAGAGGTTCCCAAACATTCATGTTTGTGTTTAAAGTCTGAACCTTGTGTAGTGAGAGACACACATCTCCTAAAAATTAACGTTCAGGTTTCATACAGATCACTCTCTAATGTCAACCTCTAGTATTTAACAGAACTTGGTAGGCTGGAAATTTCCATGACAAAGATGCCAGTACATGTTGCAGCCAACACATCTGATTATGTGCAGGTTCATGTGCAACTGACTAATCTGCTAACCTGTAACAGAAGGTATATATAATCAATAAATAGTAAAGGGGGCGACATCAATAAAAGATCATATGTCTTTCTGGTTGCACTAGAAGGTTGGACTAGAAGGAGGCAGAATCCCAGTCTCTCTCCCATCTCTGCCATGCTGGGATTCTGCTCCCTGGTGTTACCTGCACTTTCCTCTAATCTTTACCCCTCCCTTAAACACAAACAGAACTAGAAACTAAAACTTTTCTCGCCAATGTCATTGGGGAACACAGCACCTTGGGTATAGGCCCTTGACCTAGGAGGCTGACACTAGGCGGACCTAACATGTTGGGTCCTCCCTAACGGCCTATATCCCTCCTGCTGACACCAGGCTGATCAGTTTTCAGCCTAGTGTCCTAGGAGGCAGATGCTGCTCCGCAGCTCTGCTTTGTTTGTTATTTTTTTGTTTCTTTGCAGGAGGCGATTGATCACCTGGCTCTCACCTATTGAAGGTGATCGAGTGCCTGGCTCTCACCTTGTGGAATGCTGATTTAGCCTCTGGCTCTGACCTATCAGGGGGGTCGTCAGCATGTACTTTTACCATGACGTTGTCCCCCCTGAGGGCATCAGGAAACCAGTCAGTTTTTTAGCTGGCTGGCCTTCCTTTTCGACATTCAACTGTCCCCACCTGCTGCCTCCGTGGCCTTTTTACGGTTACCGGTACCCTCACCCCCGGGTGCAAGGTGATGCCACGATGCCCTAAGACGTCGGATAGGTGAGTACCCTGACTTCCTCCGTTTTGGGGGTAGTCAGGGATTTTTCAGTTTCTTTTTATGGGTTTGGAGGGCCGTGGAAATTCCATTTTCCTCCGGCTACCTCGTGTCGTCCTTCTCCCCGCCTTGGTGGGCTTCCCAAGGGCGGGAGCACGTTTCCCCCCCCCCTCCACATAGCCGTAGCCGGCAGTGGGACATGTTGGCCTACTGCTTTGGTGTTCGGGCAAACATTTGGCCCCCCAGCGACGTTTTCCCTGGTTGTGCTGGACTCCCCAGGGGCGGGGGCACTTTCCCCCGCTTAACCATAGCTTGCGCTAGGTTTGGCCTGCTGCATCGGCGTTGGAGCGTGTCTGGGCTTGACAATGGCTGCTGGGGGGTAGGATGGGCCTCCCAGGGGCTGCTCCTTACCCGCTTCCGTGGCGTTCCGGAGCCGTTCCAGGCGCTAGTTCAAATTAACCCCCTGGCTTGCTGAGACCTAGGCCCAAATGGGTCTGGGCCCCTCCCATGATGGGGCAGGACCTCCAGCAGCCCTGGCCGGTGTTGGGGACGGAGCCTAATCACAATTCTCTGGCGTTTGGCGTCCTGGCTGTTTGCTGCATCTCCTGGCTTCCGTGGAGGACACAGCACTTTGGGGTTGTAAGTTGGCCTGCTTTGGGCCATCTATCCCTGCCCCATGCACCCTACAGCCTTGTCCCATTCCAAGGACGAGGGGTTAACACCCCTTCCCCCCGCATCCAAAGCAGTGGCAATTTACTTCGCCTGCGCCTTTGCCACAAGAAGTTCTCTTGCGGCCAGCCCAGTGCCCTTTGTGTTGCTTCTCAACCGACCGCCGCGGGGCCCAATCCCTCCTGTCAGGAGTCGTGCTTCGGAATGGGCCAAGGCTCTCTCACTAGCAGTGGGCGACCTGTCCAGACTGTCCCAGGTTATGGTTTCGGCCATAGAGTGCATGCCGTCTCTGCTCGCTGCCCAGCCTAGTACCTCCCAGGGTCCAGCGCCTGGCGCAGCCCATACGAATAGATCACGTAGGGGGTTAGAGCTCTCTCTTCCTCGCTATCACCTGAGCTCTCTCCTGACGGTCGGTGGTCGGAGATAGAGGCTCCATGCCAGGACTCGGCTTCTTCAAGTGGGGACTCCTCTGTTTCTGACTCCGAGCCAGACAGAGAGGATGGAACAGCAGCAGCGGTCCAAGCCCTTATCCGGGCTGTCAGAGACTCCCTTCATGTTAAGGATGAGGATGTCTCAGCCTCCCAGGAGGAGGTCTCCTTTAAATGCAGCAGGTGGCAGCGTTTGGTGTTCCCTACACATCCGGAGCTTGAGGAATTGGTTGCCAGGGAGTGGAAACATCCTGACAGGCGTTTGTGTCCTACTAGACGGCTTAATGCCCTTTGTCATTTTCCGGAGGAATCAGTGACAAGGTGGTCAGCAGTCCCCTTCAGTGGACGCCCCAGTCAACCGGCTCTCGAAATCTACGGTCATCCCTGTCTCGGACGCAGCAGTCCTTTGTGACAGCACAGACAGGCGTCTTGACGGGTTTGTAAGTCCATCTTTAAGGCGGCCGGGACAGCCCTGCGAACTGCGTTTGCGTCTTTGTGGGTCAGCAAAGCTTGCCTGGTCTAAGCAGCTGCAGCAAGGGCTGTCAGCTGGAGCTTCTACAGAGGAATTGTTGCGTCTCGCTTCCCAGCTTTCAGGCGCTTCGAAGTTCCTGTGTGACACTTTGCTTGAGTCAGCCCGTTTAGTGGCTAAAGCATTGGCCAATGCGTTGGCCATTCGCCGCTCACTGTGGTTGAAATCTTAGTCTGCGGATGCAGCCTTCAAGAAGTTATTGGAGGTGCTTCCATTTTCTGGCGGTAAGCTTTTTGGCAAGCGTTTGGACGAGTTAATTTCAGAGACCACGGGGGTCATAGTACACTCCTCCCTCAGAGCCAGCCGGCGAGGCATCATTCGCTTAAAAAGCGCACCCATTTTCAGCCCTTTCAGAGCTTTTCTTACAGGCCGGCCTCAGGGAAAGTCCCCCGTTCCTCGGGGGCTAAGCGCCCCTCAGCCAGACCAGCTTCGTCCTGGGGGTCTCGCAGAATGCCCAAGGGTTCTTCTGCCAAGTCGCTCTTGGTTTGAGGGCTTGCCCCCACCTGAAAATTTGTCTTGGTCTCCGGTTCCAGGAGATCTGGCAGATTCAGGTCGACGATGCCTGGGTTCGCGAAATCGGCACTACAGGTTACAGGATTCACTTCAGTTCATCACCCCCAACATGGTTTCTTCTTTCTTTCCTGCCCACTTCTCTGACCATGGCATCAGCATTTTTTCGGGCAATCCGCTCCCTCCTCCTTCAAGGAGTGATTTCGCTGGTCTCCGAGTGTTTTCTGGGTTTTTACTCAAACCTTTTTATGGTCCCCAAAAGGGACGGCTCAGTGAGGCCGGTTTTGAATCTCAAGGAGCTCAACCGGTATGTGCAAGTTCCCATATGGAGTTGCTCCGGTCGGTGATAGCCTCTCAGCAGCAGGGCGAATTTCTGGCCTCCATAGACATCAAGAACACCTATCTGCAGGTCCCTATTTCTCAGGTCCACCAGCAGTTCCTGCATTTCGCAGTAGGCTCGCAGCACTTTCGGTTCAGAGCTCTACCGTTCGGCCTCACAACTGCACCAAGGGTCTTCACAATGGTCCTGGCGCCCCTGATGGTGATTCTTCGCATAGGGGCGTGACCATTATCCCATATCTAGACGACCTTTTAGTGAAGACTGTCACGCCTGTCTGGACAGCATCAGGATTACCCTAAACACATTTGTGCGCTTCGGGTGGATAGTTCATTTTGACAAGTTATGTCTGATCCCATCGCAGAGGATGGAGTTTCTGCGGATGATCCTCAACACTCAGGTGGCCAGAGTGTTTCTTCCACCAGGGAAAATCCAGCAGCTACAGACGTTTCTCTACTTCTTAATCACACCCCATATACCCTACGCACTTGCGTGCGGGTTCTCTGCAGTTGGCGATCCTTTCTCGGTGGGAAGGGTCCCCAATGACCCTGGACACAACGGTTCGTCTGCCACCCCAGGTGCGAGCTGACCTGGGCTGGTGGCTAGTCTTCTCTGCGTTGCATCAGTGGAAGTCATTTCTGTCCCAGCATTGGCTGGTCATCACCACAGATGCCAGTGCATCGGGGTGGGGCGCAGTCTTCGGCTCCCGGATGACTCGGGGTCGCTGGTCCCTCAGGGAATCCGGTCTTCAGATCAATGTTGTGGAGGTCTGGGCGATTTTCCTAGCGCTATCACATTGGTCCCCTCTTATTTGGGGTCACGCAGTGTGGATTCAGTTCGACAACAGGGGTGGAGAACTGGTTGGTCGATCATCTCAGTTGAGCAACAGTCAATTCCAGGGAGTGGGCTCTTCTACCGGAGGTTTTTTGCCTCCTTTGCCAGAAGTGGAGGATGCCAGACGTTGATCTGTTTGCGTCTCGCCTCAATCACCAACTCCTGAGTTACATGTCCAGGGCCAGGGATCCTCTGGCCCTAGCAGTAGATGCGCTGGTCCTACCTTGGAGTCAGTTTGCTTTGATCTACCTTTTTCCACCTTGGCCTCTACTTCCTCGAGTGCTCAAGTGCCTCATGTCCAAGAGGGTACCCGCTATTCTCATCGTCCCGGACTGGCCCCTCAGTTCCTGGTATGCGGATCTTGTTATCCTATTGGCAGACGCTCCTTGGCCCCTTCCGTTGCATCCTGATCTTCTCTCACAGGATCTCCTGTTCCACCCCACTTTACAGCGGCTGCGTTTGACGGCGTGGCTTTTGAAACCACAATATTAAAATCTCTGGGTTTATCGGATTCGGTTATCCAAACCATGATTTGGGCACGCAAGTCTCAGTCTGCCCGGATGTATTACCGTACCTGGAACGCCCTGTTCGGCTGGGCTCAAGCCCAGAAATTTCAGCCCTTGGTATGTTCTACTCCAAGGGTGCTGTCTTTTCTACAGTCAGGCCTGGAGCTCGGGCTCAGCCTCTCCTCCTTGAGAGGTCAGATTTCTGCTCTCTTGATTTTGTTTCAGCGCAGGCTGGCTACCTGCTCACCGGTTAAAACCTTTTTGCAGGGGGTCACGCATTCCATCCTTCGGGTTCACATGCCAATCGTGCCTTGAGATTTAAATCTTGTGTTGAAGGCCATGCAGTCTTCCCCTTTTGAACCACTACGGGAAGTTCCCCTACGTTTACTTTCATGGAAGGGGGCCTTTCTGATGGCCATTCCCTCCCTTCGCCGAGTGTCTGAACTAGCGGCTTTATCATGCAAGTCCCCTTTCTTGGTTCTGCATAAGGACAAGGTTGTTTTGCGTCCTGTTCCTTCGTTTCTCCCTAAGGTGGTTTCATCGTTTCATATCAATGAGGACATAGTTCTGGCCTATTTTTGCCCCTCGCCCTCTCATCCTCGAGAGCGAGCGTTTCATTGTTTAGACGCGGTCAGGGCCGTTCGGATCTACCTCTCTGTTACGGAATCCTTTAGGCACTCTGAAGCCCTCTTTGTCATACCGCTGGGCTCACGCAGGGGCCTAGTGGCCTGTAAGGCCACCATCGCAAGCTAGATCCGGTCTGCAATTTCAGAAGCCCATCGGTCTAGGGGGGAACCTCTTCCGTTTCAGGTCACTGCTCACTCCACACGAGCGTTTGGTGCCTCCTGGGCGGTTCGGCATCAAGCTTCACCTGAGCTTTGGTCCATACTTTTTCTAAGTTCTACCGGATCCATACCTTGGCCCCGGCTGACACTTCGGCCATAAGGTGCTTCAGGCAGCAGTGTGCTAATGCTTATTAATGCTGATGAATTTTTTAGTTGTTACCTCTTTTGTCTCCCACCCTCTGGGACTGCTCTTGGACATCCCAAGGTGCTGTGTCCCCCAATGACAGTGGCAAGAAATTTGGATTTTTGTACTTACCGTAAAATTGTTTTCTCATCCGATTCATGGGGGACACTGGTCCCTCCCTCACTTTTTTCTCCATGGATTTAGGGTTATTTTTTGTTCCTCCTCTCGGCCATGGCTTTTGTACCAGTTGATCAGCCTGGCGTCAGCAGGAGAGATATAAGCCATTAGGGCAGACCCAGTATGTTTGGTCCCCCTAGTGTCAGCCTCCTAGGTCAAGGGCCTATACCCAAGGTGTTGTGTCCCCCAATGAATCGGATGAGAAAAGGATTTTACGGTAAGAACAAAAATCCAATTTTGATGCTGCTTCTCCACATCTGACATCTTCTGCACGCCAAAAGATCTAGGTATAACTTTTTGGCCTTTGTACACTGTTTTTACCACTTAAAAACTGGGTTGGGCTTAGTAGGAGGAGCTTGGCCTCCGACAGCCTGATATATGTACTTTTATTTACTTGAGAAAGTGGTGTAATTTTGGCACATACAGTACAGATCAAAAGTTTGGAGACACCTTCTCATTCCAACCGTTTTCTGTATTTTCATGACTATAAAAATTGTAGATTCACACTGAAGGCACCAAAACTATGAATTAACACATGTGGAATTATATACTTTACAAAAAAGTGTGAAACAACTGAAAATATGTCTTATATTCTAGGTTCCTCAAGTAGCCACCTTTTGCTTTGATTACTGCTTTGCACACTCTTGGCATTCTCTTGATGAGCTTCAAGAGGTAGTCACCTGAAATGGTCTTCCAACAGTCTTGAAGGAGTTCCCAGAGATGCTTTGCACTTGTTGGCCCGTTTGCCTTCACTCTGCGGTCCAGCTCACCCCAAACCATCTCAATTAGGTTCAGGTCTGGTGACTGGAGGCCAGGCCATCTGGCGTAGCATCCCATCACTCACCTTCTTGGTCAAATAGCCCTTACACAGTCTGGAGGTGTGTTTGGGGTCATTGTCCTGTTGAAAAATAAATGATGGTCCAACTAAACGCAAACCGGATGGATTAGCATGCCGATGCAAGATGAGCAAAGCACCTCCTCCTCCTTGCTTCACGGTGGGAACCAGGCATGTAGAGTCCATTCGTTCACCTTTTCTGCATCGCACAAAGACACGGTGGTTGGAACCAAAGATCTCAAATTTGGACTCATCAGACCAAAGCACAGATTTCCACTGGTCTAATGTCCATTCCTTGTGTTTTTTTAGCCCAAACAAGTCTCTTCTGCTTGTTGCCTGTCCTTATACAGTGGTTTCCTAGCAGCTATTTTACCATGAAGGCCTGCTGCACACAGTCTCCTCTTAACAGTTGTTGTAGAGATGTGACTGCTGCTAGAACTCTGTGTGGCATGGACCTGGTCTCTACCCTGAGCCGCTGTTAAGCTGCGATTTCTGAGACTGGTGACTCAGATGAATTTATCCTCCGCAGCAGAGGTGACTCTTGGTCTTCCTTTCCTGGGGTGGTCCTCATGTGAGCCAGTTTCTTTGTAGCGCTTGATGTTTTTTGCCACTGCACTTGGGGACACTTTCAAAGTTTCCCCAATTTTTCAGGCTGACTGACCTGCATTTCTTAAAATAATGATGGCCACTCGTTTTTCTTAACTTAGCTGCTTTTTTCTTTCCATAATAGAAATTCTAACAGTCCATTCAGTAGGACTATCAGCTGTGTATCCACCTGACTTCTGAACAACACAACTGATGGTCCCAATCCCATTTATAAGGCTAGAAATCCCACTTATTAAACCTGACAGGGCACACATGTGAAGTGAAAACCATGTCAGGTGAATACCTCTTGAAGCTCATCAAAAGAATGCCAAGAGTGTGCAAAGCAAAAGGTGGCTACTTTGAAGAACCTAGAATATAAGACAGATTTTCAGTTGTTTCATACTTTTTTGATAAGTATATAATTCCACATGTGTTAATTCATAGTTTTGATGCCTTCAGTGTGAATCTACAATTTTTATAGTCATGAAAATACAGAAAACTGTTGGAATGAGAAGGTGTGTCGAAACTTTTGGTCTGTACTGTATAGCAGGTGATGTTTTGCATTTGTTGTACAAAGACAGCCATAGATATGACATATTAGATGTGACACAACTCTTAATAAATCTGTCACATCTTCTCTGGTTTTATATCATAGACCGTTTCAGTTCATAACTACTTTCACAATGCTGTACTTGTTTGCTGTCAATGAGTGAGAACACTACAGTTTACTGAAAATTGCAGATAACTATTCTTGATCTTAGCTGAGAAATGGATATACCGTATATACTCGAGTATAAGCCGAGTTTTTCAGCACAAAAAATGTGCTGAAAAATCCCCCCTCGGCTTATACTCGAGTCACTTCTCAGGGAGCGCATATAACTGAATCCCGAGTCAGCTGAGAGCGTCCGTGCGCTGTCAGCTATCTCTTCCCCTACATGCGACTCCTCCGGAGCGCATACAAGTGAACAGCTACCACTGCGGAGCAGAGAGCGAGCGCTCCGTGCTCCGCAGTGGACTCCGGGCGGCCGCAGACTCGCTTCCGTCCGGAGTTTCTGGCACAGGCAGCATGTGTCATCACGCTGCGTGCGCGGCCTGATGACATCACCCGCCTGTGCCGAGAAGAACGAGGGCAGCGCGCGGGAGGCCGGACAGCGAGGAGGCGGAGTGGCGAGGGAGACGGAGCAGCGGGGAGTCAGGTAAGTGGTTTTTTTTTGTTTTAAAACGCTGCCTATGCCTGCCTATACCTGCCTAAAGCCTGCCTAGTGTGGCCTATACCTGGCTATAATGACCTATACCTACCTATATCTGGCTATAACCTACCTAGGGGGACTATACCTGCCTATAACCTACCTAGGGGACTATACCTGCCTATAAACTACCTAGGGGACTATACCTGCCTATAAACTACCTAGGGGACTATACCTGCCTATAAACTACCTAGGGGACTATACCTGCCTATAACCTACCTAGGGGACTATACCTGCCTATAACCTACCTAGGGGACTATACTTGCCTATAAACTACCTAGGGGACTATACCTGCCTATAACCTACCTAGAGGACTATACCTGCCTATAACCTACCTAGGGGGACTATACCTGCCTATAACTTACCTAGGGGGACCTATACCTGCCTATAACGACATATACCTGCCTATAACCTGCCTAGGGGGACCTATACCTGCCTATAACTTGCCTAGTTGGACCTATACCTGCCTGTAACTTGCCTATGGGGGCAATTACCTGCCTATAGCCTGCATATGGGGACATATAGCTTCCTATACCTGCCTATAACAACCTATACCTGCCTATAACCTGCCTATGGGGGACATTAAACTGCCTATACCTGCATATAACCTGCCTATGGGGACATAAACGGGCCTATTTAATTTTATTGGTATCTATTTTTATTTTTAAAATTCACCAGTAGCCGCTGCGTTTTCCACCCTAGGCTTATACTCGAGTCAATAAGCTTTCCCGGTTTTTGTGGCAAAAGTAGGTGCCTCGGCTTATACTCGGGTCAGCTTATACTCGAGTATATACCGTAGTTTAAGGCAGGGCTGTGGAGTCGGCAAGCTAAAGCCCCAACTCCACAGCCCTGGTTTAAGGCAGGCTAGGCAAACACTTTGCGAGCTTAACGGCTCGTCTAACACATTGTGAAAAACAACCAGAAACTTAAAGGGGTTGTCTCGCTACAATGATTGGGTTTTAATTTAAAGATCTTTAAAAAACAAGCAGCTTTGCAATATATGTTCATTACAAATGTCCTACTGATTTTGAGCTAGCCCTGTTAGTATTACTACATCAGCTTCTCAAATTTCTATAGTAGCTGACCTGTTGATCCTTATCTTACTGGCTGTCAGGTCTGAATGATCATCACCTTTGAAGACAGGTCGGAGCAGAGAGCCCTCCCCCACAGAATGCTTCTGGAGGGGGAGGGAGGACTCTGGCGTCTGTGTCCCTGCTTCCTGGATTAACCCTGTGTGTGCCTGCTTCCTCCTGCTCTCTACACAGATAGATGTGACAGCAGTGACCCTGTCTGTTACTATAATCATGATATGTCTTTGGAACTGTGACTATACTAATACTATACAGTATCAGGGGGCATGTGAATACTTTATGTTTCCTGTATTAGGGACACATCCTGAGTATAGTAACACTGCCCTTGTTGTTGCTGGAGATGTGGAGACTTGTAAGCTAAGCAGGGGATATAGGAACACATGCATCGCCTCTGCTCTATTAGCACACAGCTCATATTCCTCTCTACCTCATAGATCAGCCCTCTCCTGCAACAGACCTAGGCAGGCACACACAGGGTGAACTCTGGCAGCAAACCCCCTCCCACCCCCCCCCCCCCCTATAGAAGTTACGTAGCTGCCTGTGTGCTGATGGGAGGGGGGAGAGGGAGCAGAACAGACAGACAAGCTAGCACGCCCCTCAGTTCAACTGACCACGGACACTGACAGGCTGAAAGCGCGTAATGAGACAACTCCTTTAAGAAATAACCTATTCATATATTAAAGGATGGTGAGTTTCTTTACTAAAACAATTATGTCATGCATTAGTAGCTGTTGGATAGTGGTTCGACTAGTGTCTTTGATGGAAAAGATTGAATCTGAAATCTTGCATCTTTCTCTTTCCAGGAAATTTAATCACATCTGTGAGCAAACACGCTTCAAGAACTAAATCTGGTACCATCTAAAAGTAAAGCCATCTCTAGGACTGTACTTCAAAGCTCGCTTGAGACCCTCTGTAGGATGTGAAGATGCCTGTACCCTCATAGTGTGTGGCATCTGTTCCTGGTTTTGAAAGGCGGGCTGCTTTCTCTTTGGCACACAGTGATTGTTGCCAGTTCAATTGTTCTTGGGTTTGTTTAACATGTTGGGCTATGGTGTGAAGACAGACAGAGGCAGCTGATATTATACAATGCAAAATATTTTTCTTCCAGTTATTGACATTAACCGGTTTGATATTTGAAACATCTGCTCAATGACTGTGGGTCTCACAGCTTTATGCTGCACACCGCTGTATTGCTGTTATTGATGGACATTATAGTATTGTAACTGATCTGTTTTGTTCTTCAGTTAATATTTCTTATTTAAAGATTCACACTGAATATATTGCAGGTTACCCACTATTCTGGTGTGTTTTCCATTCAGGGAAATTGGTTTGTTATGCACATGACTTTTCTGTTTCTCTCTTCTGTATAAGGGCTAGAATGAAGCAAAACATTTTTACCCTCTCACCAATAACAGCACCTCTTGAAATGACCACTCTGCTGGACAGGAGCTTTGAGAAAATAAGTGTGACATACTTCTTAATACTTCAGTGCGGGAGACTACTGGAGTCACTTGTGGGGTTTCCTGGAGGCTGCTCACCAAGTGAACTCGGTCTGGCACTGGCTCCCCTTCCCTCATTTAGCAGGGACTCTGAGCTATAGCTCCTTCTACCACAAAGTATAACACTAATGCAGCATCTGTGAACCAGATTGACGATACATACTACTGGTCCTCGGGTAACTTTCAGTGACTTGCACATTCTCAGGAAGCTGTGTACAGTGTACTGCTAAAGAAGAGTTTGTTCCAAAAGCTTACATGACCCAATCTACAAATTATTTAGGCTGGAAAAGGTGGTCTGTCTATCCCTTTCTCTGGCTAATGGGGGTGGAGCACCATATGCCATAAAAATATGTTTTGCTAATTAGATTTGCAGTCCTAGTGTTTTGTCGGATTCTAGAAAGGTGCAAATAGTCATTATGCTTAGCATGTATCAATACCATTGGACCAAAAAAAAAAACCTGTTCTGCTTTTTGTCTGAATCCAGAATCTGCATCTCTCCTCCATGACAGATCTGCCTTTAGGACCTCTCCCTGTCCCTTATGATGATTCCCCTAAAGATGTCATCTTTTTATACATTCTAGTTTGATTCTACAGAGGGTGAGGGTGTAAAAGAGTGATTACTATTACTGGTAAGCTGGCTATCTCAGTTGTCAGAAAAACATGATTACTTAGCAATCATATTTTCTGAAACCTGTGGCAGCAACCCAGGGTCCTTTTTAACCCTGTTTTTTCTATGTATACTCTTCCCTTTTATTATTATTATAATATCGATGGAAAAACAACGAGCTTTTATGTCTTCACTTCTGGAATTTCGTTTAATCTCTGAGATATGGAGAGGTGTGTCATGCTTTAGCTCCTTAGGGTTCCTGTCCAGTCCTTGTTGCTCTTCTCCAGGAGTACTGTCAAAGGTTCAAGAAAACTTGATTACCAATTAATCACTCTTTTCCTGACAACTAATTAAGACCTTGAAACTCCTGCTCTGTATTGTGGTCACTGTCTACATGAGCTGTGTAACTGGATATATTTGTTGTCTTGGGATATGCCTGGAACACTAGGGCAGACATGTATGAAAACTGTTAAGGTCTAAGAGTTTCTTTGTTGCCTCTAGCAACCAATAAGAGCTCCCCTTTTGTTTTTTCAGAGCACATATGAAATGAAAGGGGAGCTCTTATTGGTTGCTATGGGCAACAAAAAGTCTTAGACCTAAACCGTTTTCATACATGTGGCCCTAAATGTTCACTCTGGAACAGCTGTATGTTCATAATCTGTATCGCTTTTTTTTTTTTTAGACTATCAACCTGTTAGAAGGAAAACACACTGTATAGTACAGGGAAATTTGAGCAGTCCGTTCTACTAAATGTATTTTTTACCTCATAAGTTGGATTCTCTGTCTAATACACAATGTTGCTTATCTACTGTAGTCAATGCAATGCATAAAACATGTATTATACTTTTTTGTAAACTTTAATTTGCATAGATCTCTGCCATGCTGCTATTTCTTGTGACATATCAATTTATACATTTGGGTTACGGTAATTCACTGTTAGCCTTCTTTCTATTAATGGAAATGTTTGTCTTTGGTGAAGATGTTCCCTAAACGCAATAGGATGTAATATTTTCTGTGCTACCAGCTACTCCGCTGTCAAGTGTAACTGTTGGTAATTACAGTTTTCGTTACCTTCCAGCTACAGCACTTATGCTAAAATTCTTCTAGGAAGCTGCCATAAAAGCTAATACATGCTATAAAATAATATAAAAAAGCTGTAGCTGATTGGAAAAGTAAAAAGAAGAATGGCCCTTGAGCATGAGTAGCATTAAAGGCAATGCAAAGAAGCTCTGGCACATGTTACCTGCTGCCCATACAACATAATACATTATCATAGTTTCTTACACGCAAATGCTCTGTTATTGAAACTGCAGGCAGAAGATGACAGTCCATCAATCTAGATTTTTAGTAAGTTCTTGTTCCCACTTAAAAATGAGTATGTCCTGCATACACATGGGAATGCCATTAGAAAGGTATGAAAATTGGTACCCATGCAGTAGATTTTAAGCCCGTCTAGTTTTTTTTAAATTGACTTAAAGTCCTGCGTCCAGCTGCTGTAGGTTTTCTTTGCTTAATAGAATAACAGACTATTTGTGGATTTATATACATAAAGTAATGAGTTCATGTGAATATTTTGTAGATTAAGAAAATCTGTGGTGAGCTATGGATCTGAAAGGTGCAGTTCCATCTAAGATCCACCTTGATATTTTTCATGGGATTGGGCTTTTTCACATTAAAATGTAGACACTTGCAATATTTTTAGGCGTTCAGTACAACTTATTGATTGTATACTGTAGGGTGCTCCACTCACTTTAGTATTGCAAAAAGCTTGAATAAGTTTAAAACTATTCAAGCTACTGCAACCACAGTGGAACTGCATTTACCCTATTATGTGACAATCAAATCATGTGCTTAGTTGCATTGTAGATGCCAGAATCCCATGGCAATAGCCAAATGAGTGATGGACACAGCTGCAGTTTAGGTGCTCATGCTGCCCCAACAGTACACTATGCAGAGTACTTCTCCAGTTGAAAACCTTGAACCCTAAAGAAAGTCAAAGGTACACATAAAGGAAAAGTAAATCAATAAAGACATGTCAAAAAGAATTCACAAAGGGGTTTGGAGGACAACTGTCAACCTCAAATATACTGCCTTCTCGATCTGGACATGAAATTGAAACTATGGCCATGTTATTAGATGTCCATGGTGAAACAGCAGAAACTTTTCAGAGCATTTGAGACAGACTTGCAGACACTTACTCTTGAGTCGGGTTTGTCCAACAGTTCATGTGAAAAATGGCTCACATCTAGGCAGTTTTGCTGATACAAGAATTAAAGTTGGTGAGCAGTGACAGGAGCTGAATATTTTTGTTACTGGAGCTACCTGAAAAGGGAAGTGTACCAAAAAAGCCAAAGACAATTGGGGAACTGAAGGCTAGTATCAACGGATAGATACATTGGATCTAAATGGCCTACCATGCATCTTCTTTAACCATGCTATGAGCAGAAATTTTGATGTGGTAGAGGAAGATAGTTGCAGTTCAAATTTAATCGAAATACATTGAATGGTTCAAAAGTTATTTGCACTTTTTCAGGTACCAAAGTGAGTGGGACAACCTATGTATAACTGTACACCAGTTTTGGATTAAGGCACCATGACATAGAACGGACCCACCTGTCTGAACCCACCCGTAGGCTATGTTCACACGGCTGAGTGACGGCGTAAATGTGGGACGGATTTCGCCCGCAATTACGCCGTGTGCTCGGGGGCGGGGCGGCTAGCAGCCCGCTGGCCCCATAGACATTCATTATACATGGCGCGTATCCCGCCGTGATAATTGACAATGTCACTTTCTCCCTGCTCGCCGTGTTTCTTGAGCAGGGAGAGGAGACAGAATCCATACGGAACCAAATCCATCCCAAAATAAGCCGTGTGAACGGCCTTAGGGTATGTTCACATGCCGTATTTTGAAGTGTAAATTTACGCCTGACAAGAGGTGTGCATTTTAAAGTGTATTTTGAAAGTCAAAACTGTGGCGTGTATTGTGTGGCAATGCAAACCAACGCCACACCATTATTTCTATAGGGCTTTTATTCGAGTAAATGCCTCCAGACTTGACAAGGCACTTAAATTTATGCAAGTAAAAGCATTGCGAAATACGTGCCGCAAATACGCGTCGTGTGAATGGCACATATTTTACACGGAAAGCAATGAAAAGTGCTCTGACCGTTGTTTAAAGTGTATTTCGGCAAAAACTATGTGTTGCAATACACCGTGTGAACAAACTCTTTTCTAAAAGGTAATAATGTTTTGGTATATGGATTATAACAAAACATTATATGAGCAATTAAATGATTGCAATGTAAAGTCAAATAAAGATTAATACAAAAATACACTAAAATAATAAATTTTTAGAAATGGTGACATTAAAAAAACATTTAAGTGTTTTTATTGTGCTTAAGCAGTAAGACCCTAAAAAAATATATATACACACAAGTATGCCATCGGCATAATCATTACAGCCCATAGAATAAAGGTAACCTATTTCTGCAGCAGAAAATATAAAAACATGGCAAACTTACTGTTTATTGCACCTCCTCCAAAAAGCATCAATAAAAGTTAGTAAGTCCTATATACACTAAAATGAAAAATACCCTTTCGAAAAACACAACTCATCCCAAAAGACACAAGGGCCTATACAGCTAACTCAATGGAAAAAAATAAGTTGTGATTTTTGAAAGGTGGTGATGGAAAAATGAAAAAAGGGGTTGTCTCATTACGATTGCTTTTTACGTTAAAGATATTGCAAAGTGACTTGTTTTTGCAAGATGTGTCTATTATCAGTGTCCTACCTATTCTTAGATATCCCCTCTTCTGCGACCTGCATCAGCTCCTCATTTGATCTCTCCTAATAGGATCTCAGCGCTGGTCACTATAGCTAAAGACCAGGTGTCCGCTGCAGCTCGTCACTGCAGGCCAATAGCAGCCAGTAAACACACCCCTGTATTCAAAAATGAAACCGAGAAAATAGGTCTGAGGTAAGATGAATCAGTGTATGAGACAACCGCTTTAAAGGGGTTTTGCACAAAGCGAGTTGCTTTCCTCTTATCTGGCTCAGGAGAAAATATAAACAAATCATGAACGCTGCAGAGGGTAGAGGGAGGGGGTTGAGCAGCGATGAGCACAGAGGGAGAATTAAGGGAGCGTCTGCAATATTCACTCAAATAATAACATTACAACCAGTGGATTGTCTATACAGCCTAAAGCAGTGTTTCTCAACTCCGGTCCTCAGGACCCCCCAACAGGTCATGTTTTCAGGATTTCCTTAGCAGTGAAACAGGTGTTTTAAATTTTATTATCAGTGCATTCTGTGGGATATCCTGAAAACATGACCTGGGTGGGTCTTGAGGACTGGAGTTGAGAAACACTGGACTAAAACCTCATACACTGCACTTTCTCCACAGTCCCTTGGAAGCTCATTCATGTCCCTGTCATCAGTTTAAGAAGTGCAGACAAGGCAAGCGTGGCCAGGGGCAGCTTTCTGGTCGTGTCTAATAACTTTTAAGTAACTAAGGGCGTGTAAGGAAGGCTGCGGCTCTCACAGGCTTCACTTTTTGTAATCACATATATTTAGAAAAGTGATTAAATACCCATTTTGGAGGATCCTACGTCAACATTACATCGTGGCAAAACCCCTTTAAGTTACGAGTTTGTTGCTTGTGAATGCTTTTAGTTAAGTCCAGAAACTAAAATGCAAATGTCTACACAGCCTAAGAGGGTAGCATAACACTAGCTTCTTTAACATTTCATTCAATATGAAATTTAGGTCACCATGTATAAAATAGTAGCTAACAGTATTAATAAATGTGCAAATTCGCTAACTGCAGAGGGAATAAATGCTAAATATGATAATAAACACTAAATGTAAAGTTATACAATACACGCTTACAGTTATTCAACACAGATCTTTGTTAACTGCCAAGGTATGAAATCTGTCCTGATCATGTGATAAGACTCCGGTCTATGGCTCGTTGCAAATATAATACAAGTGTCAGAATTGAAACAAGCAGTGCACCTCTGTCCATACGGGTTGAGAAGTTATTTATCCTCTAGCTATAACGTTTCATACTGATTGACAGCAAACAGCTCTCGAAAACTATGAAAAAGTTATACAGTATAGACCGCTGGCTTACATTATAGTGGAACATTATAAAAATTTTCACACACACACACACATATATGTAAATTTTAACCCCTTACCGCCAGAGCCAGTTTTGCCCTCTCTGACAGAGCCCCATTTTTGAAATCTGGCATGTCACTTTATGTGAGAATAACTTTTTGACACTTTTACTTATCCATGTGATTCAAAGAATGTTTTCTCGTGACACATTGTGCTTTAAGATAGTAAGAAATTTTGGTCCAAAAAGTTTATTTGTGAAAAATATCAAAGTATCGTGAAAAATGTGAAAAATGTACCATTTTCAAACTTCAGAAATTTCTGCACGTAAGACAGTTATTCCACTCAAAATAGTTTATAACTGGCATCTACCATATGTCTACTGTAGTTTGGCATTTTTTTTTTTAAATGTCTTTTTTTTTCCAACGATATTAAGGGGCTTAGAAATTTAGTAGTAATTTTCCCATTTTCAAGAAAATTAGCAATATACATTTTTTTTTAGGGACCAGTCTAGTTCTAACGTGATTTTGATTGGCCTGTATGTTAGATACCCCCCATAAATGACTTCATCTAAGAAACCTCACCCCTTAAAGTATTCAAAACAGCATTTAGGAAGTTTATTAACCCATTAGGTGTTTCACAGGAATTAAAGGGGATGTATCACTTCTTCAGTTGGGCTGTTTTCTTGAAGCTTCTCTCACTTCCTGAAATCCAGGGGCGTTTCTTTCCCTCCCAGCTGGGTGTTTCTTAACTGAAGGGGATGACATAATCCCCCCTTCACTGTTCATGCTGGCTCCAGTGTGTCCCCCCCCCCCCCTCCACTATATGTCCTCTCCTATGCAGTCTTATTTTGTAAGAGTGTTTACATCCCACGCCCTGCATTCACAAACATCTTCTATGAACTCACCCCTGATCTTCACGCTGGAGGTTTGCTACAGTTAATCACCAGACACAGTCCCTCTCCCTTCATGTTTTTAAAAGGCCCGACGCACATTCCCCGGTTTTTTGATTGAGCAGTAGCGCAGGTAAAAGGGGGGCGTTAGCTGTTTAGAGGAAAATTTGTGGCCCCTTAATGCAGGACATTAAGGCCTGTGGTAAATTTTTTGCTGTTTTCTTATTAAAAGACACTGCGTGTCAATGGGAAGCAGCTAAGAATAGAGTGGGAAATTGTTTCCCCCTAAAGGTTTTTCACAAAAACGTTTTTGATCCTTTTTACGGTCTCTCTCTCTCTCTCTGCCTCGCCCATTCATCCTCCTGCCCCACACAGCGCTCGGCGCAGCCGAGCCCGGCGGCTGCACACAGTGCTCGGCGCAGCCAAGCCTGGCGGCTGCCACCCCACGGGTCTACCATCCCTCCCCCCAGCCATGATCACCCCAACAAACAGCGTGCACGCACTTTTCAGATGGTTTCAGCCGGGAAATTCCCAAGTGGGACGCTTTTTGGGGTGGGCCAAAAAACGGGCTCCCAAATTCCATGGGGGTTTTAATTGGTAGAAAACCAAAAAGAATTGACTGTCAATTCTTTAAAACGGATGCGAAAAGGCCCGTGCAGGGGAGCCCAAAAGGCATGCCGATCTCCCGAGAAACGGCATGCCTTTTGCCAATTGAACCATTGTTAAAACACACTGACAATTGTTAGATCCGTTTTGTGGATCCGTAAAACGGATCACAAAAGCGTCGTGTGAACAAGCCCTAATTGAGTGAGAGGCAGGAATGCTAGCTCCGTGAATATGGCCGTCAAAGGGGCAGAACAGAATGTAAATTATTAGAGCCCTCAGCTAATGAAATGCGAGGAGGTGGGATCTGACCAGCACTGGAGAAGTTTGTTTACAGTTTGTTTATAGAAAACGAAGATAAGGAATACTGGGAAAACAAGACAGCTTTGCTAATTACATCCAATTGCAAAGTTGCTTTTTTGCACGGTCCCCTTATTCTGAAGGCCATTTAATGAAATGATACAACCCCTTTAAAGCAAAGTGGAGATGAAATTTCAAAAACTTTAACTTTTTTGCAGATTTTCAATTTTTATCCATTATTTACAAGAACATGGTAGATGTGAACAGGGAAATGAAACTTAATATTGATTCCCCAGATTCTTCTGTTTTCCGAGATATCCCATATGTGGCCGTAGTTCGCTATTTGGCTCAACCTCATGCCTTAGAGTAGGAGGAGCACCTACCATCCGCATGTCAGGGCGTATAAGGAAGGGAGTGTTATTTGGCTTTTGGAACGCAGATTTTGGTGGGTGCCATGTCGCATTTGCAAAGCCCCCAAAGTACCAGAACAGGTGAAACCTTCCAGAAGTCAACCCATTTTGGATTCAACACCCCTCATGGATCTCATCTAGGGGTGTATTGTGCATTTTGGGTGCATAGGTGTTTCATAGTTTTTTTTTTTTAGGCTTGGGTCATTAAAATGGGGGGTGAAATGCACTGTCGTGATGTGTTTTGGGCTTCAGTTTTACAGTGTTCGCTGTACAGGATAAATCAGCGGTCCCCAACTTTTTTTCCACCCGGGACCGGTTTGATGCCCGTCAAGTTCGCCATGGCCCAGTGGGGGCGGGGTTTTTGGGGGATTGGTTATTAGGGGCGGGGTTACTGAGGGGGTTGGATGTTTAGAATCACACATACACAAAAAAAAACACAATAAACTGTATACTGTGTCATTTAGGGGTATAGTACGGGGTAACCAGTATTTTAAGACTGCAGACTGATTGTCAGCTCCGTGGGTCAGTATTATACTAATAATGCCGACCCACAGAGCTGACAATCAGTCTGCAGTAGTATTGATCAGCATTATACATGTATATAATATACATATGTAATCAGCTCTGTCATTACAGAGATTTATGCCCCCTGTAGTCATTAGATATATATGTCCCCTGTAGTAATGATAGATAAATATATGGCCTCTGTAGTAAAGATACATATAAGCCCTCTGTAGTAGAAGTAAACAAATATAGGCCCCTTGTAGTAGTAACAAATAAATATAGGCCCCCTGTAGTAGTAACATATAAATATAGGCCTCCTGTAATAAAATTAAATATATGGCCCCCTGTAGTAATAATAAATATATGGCCCCCTGTAGTAGTAACAAAAAAATATAGGCCCCCTGTAGTAATAATAAATATATGGCCCCCTATAGTAGTAACAAATAAATATAGGCCCCCTTTGGTAATAATAAATACATATATGGCCCCCTGTAGTTGTAATAAATTCATATACGGCCCCTGTAGTTGTAATAAATTCATATGCGGCCCCTGTAGTTGTAATAAATTCATATAAGCCCCATGTAGTTGTAATAAATTCATATAAGCCCCATGTAGTTGTAATAAATTCATATATGGCCCCCGTAGTGGTAATAAATTCATATATGCCCCCTGTAGTAATAAATTCATATATGGCCCCCGTAGTTGTAATAAATTCATATATGGTCCCCGTAGTTATAATAAATTCATATATGGCCCCCACAGTTATAATAAATTCATATATATCCCTTGTAGTGGTAATAAATTCATATAGGCCCCCTGTAGTAATAAATTCATATATGGCCCCCACAGTTATAATAAATTCATATATATCCCTTGTAGTGGTAATAAATTCATATATGGCCCCTGTAGTGGTAACAAAATTCATACATGGCCCCCACAGTTGTAATACATTCATATATGGCCCCTGTAGTAATACATTCATATATGGCCCCTGAAGGAATACATGCATATATGGCCCCTATTGTGGCCAAGCCAGTGAAATAAAAAAAAGAAGAAAGAAAACAGCAAATAAGTTACTCACCAATACCCGGATCCCTGCCGAGCAGCTTCCTCCAGGAGCCCGCGTCCAGAGAGACCGTGCGGCGCAGGGGGTGTGACGACACTGCTTCATCACACTCCCTGCGCCGCTGATCTGTAGATGCGGATCTCAGTGAGCGTCGCATCTACAGCGATAGGGAAAGCATGGATTGTAATGAACCGTCCCTGCTTTCTCTATAGTGATGCAGCCGCATGTTGTGTGCAGCTGCTAAGTCTGCGCGGCCGGAATAGAACGGCCGCACAGTGCAGATGCCGACCGCCCGGACTAAAGTCAGCGGGCGGCCGGCATCATGTGTAGCCGGGGCCGCGGACCAGCAGGGGATGCGCTACGGACTGGTGCCACTCCGCGGACCGGCGGTTGGGGACCCCTGGGATAAATGACAGGATAACTTTACTATGGGGGTCGGTACAATTGCTATGATATAAATTTTATATAGTTTTTTTTATGTTTTATTACTTTACACAATAGAAAGAGGTCTATAAAACATTGTGTTTCTATGTTGTCCTATTCTGACAGCCATAACTTTTTAAATTTTCTGTATATGGAGCCGATTATGGGCTTGTTTTTTTTTGGAGAATGAATTATTGGTACCATTATGAGGTGCATATGACGCTTTGATCACTTTTTATTAAGGTTCTTGTGAGGCATTTTGAACAATACAGCATTACTGGTAGTGATTTTTATTTTTTACAACAGTCAACATGCGGTATAAATGACATGCTAGCTTTACTCAGCAGGTCGATACCAAATTTGTATTTTTTTTTTGTTTTACTGCTTTTACACAAAAACACGTTTTTGCATCGCCATAGTCGGAGAGCCATAACTTTTTTATTTTTCTGTGTATGGAGATGCGCAGGGGCTCGTTTTTGCGGGATGAGTTGATGTTTTTATTGGTATCATTTTTTGGGGGACAAGACTTTTTGATCAGTTTTAAGTCTGTTTTTTTAAGGCAGTTTGAAGAAAATACTGCAATCCTAGTAGTGTTTTTTTATTTTTAACAGCGTTCACCGTGCAGTATCCATGACAAGTTAGCTTTACTCTGTGGGTTGAAACGATTATGGTGATACCCAATTTATATAGTTTTTTTATGTTGAAGCAAAAAAAATAAAAAAGGGAGGGGGTTATTGTGTAAAACAATATTTAGGCATTGCTATCTTCTGATAGCCCTAACTTTTTTTTTTTTTTCATATACAGAGTCGTGTCAGGACTTTTTTTTTTTTGCGGGATGAACTGATGTTTTAATTGGCACAACTTTGGCATTTATAGGAGTTTTGTTTTTTTGTTTTTGTTTTTTAACAGCGTTCACTGTGCGGGTTAATTAATGTGACATATTTATAGAGTAGGTCATTACGCACGTGGCACTACCAAATATGGGTACTTTATTTTTGAGGCGATTGGCATTTGTAAAGGGGAAAAGGGAGGTGTACATGTTTTTATTTTATTTTTCGTGTTTGTGTTTTACTTTTTTTTTTTTTTTTAACTTTTTTACACTTTTTTTTTTTTACTTTTCCCTAAAGGGGATTTGTAACAGCGATACTTAGATTGCTGTTACAAGGCAGGCCAGTACACAGGATTGCTGCTGTGTACTGGTCGCCATGGTGACTGTCAATCACCATGCCCACAGACGACCCAGAAACTGACATTCACTTCCCGGGGCCGTCTGGTAGGAGATCGCTGCCACGTCGGGAGCAGGCAGCAGGAGCTCACTCCTAATGCCTGCAACTTCATTCCGACTTAGCTCTGCCGGGGGTGATGCAGCCTGAGGCCAGCGGTAATATACCGCTGGTCCCATGTCACGATCGTGCGGGGGCTGGCTTGCGGGAACGCACTTCCCGGTAGGACGTATGCATACGCCCAACGTCGGGAAGGGGTTAATAGCCTTTCCTTCAACATATAATATTAATTGGCTCTAGGATGATCATTGTATGTTGAAACCATGACTAAATGGAAAACTTTGTAATTGGTTCTGAGGCCCCAATATGTCACCCAAGACCCAGATAACTAATACAGATAAAGTTCTTAAATATAACATCAGAACGAGCTGCCGGAAATCACTTTCTATTTGGAGAGGAGGAGCTTCCTTGGACCATGTACTTGATGCACAATGTACATAAAAAAAAGAAAGTGGTGCCCTCATTTGATGCCGAAAAAGAGACGCTCACCTTGCCACATGTAAAGAGAAGTACAGAACATGTAGTACTGCACAGGCGCTACTAGACCTCCAATCACTGCATGCACTGCACTGATACAGATGTTTTACACATAAAATATGTTAATTGGCTGGATTGGTGTTTGGGACATCGTATTTTGAAACCACAGTCAACACACAATGGTCCTTTCTAGGACACTGCATCCTAAAGCCATTGTTACTTGAGTTACCTCTGTATAGTAAGCAAAAGTTATTGGTTCAAATTGGATTAAGATAGCACATATTCTTGAGCTCTATAGTTATAACCATAGACCTAATGAGGTTCCCAGAACATTGGGAAGGAGGAAGTAAAATCATTGATTCTTCATTTCTCACCAGCAGATATAGCACTATTCTACTACGAATAGCTAGGTTAGGGAATGCTTATAATAATGTATAATATAGTTTGTAAGTCTGAATAAAGACGTTCTGCCTATTGTCTTATAGTGTGGATCCAGAGGAAGGCAAAAACAACCATGAGGTAGAAGACAATTATCCTCCTGTTACGGAAAACATTCCTTCCTGACTCCAATCTGAATAAATCTCTGTATCAAAGACCCTTCTCCAGAATCCTAGTCACTACATTTTTTTTTCTTTTATCTCACAATTTGTGAATTTAAATACAGGAATTGAGCACAATTGTTGAAAACAGTGTTAAAACTGCTTGTATTATGTATCGCACTGTTTTCAATGGGAAAACGTAACATAGTTCACACTGTGATGTGTATTTTGTCTGCTTGAACTGTCATTTATTTACACATTTCCTTCATGAATCCAAACACGGAAAACACATCAGGAGGCGAAAGATGCCAAAAATTTTTACTAACTCTAGATACAAATGTGAATTATATGGCAGAAATCTGATGAATGCTCTCAGATTTCTGCAATGTTATTCCCTTTTTGGCAGAAAAACATGCTATATGAACACACTCTTGGACTGATTAGGCTGTTTCCCGGTCTACCAGATTCCACTGCAGAACTGCTTGTAACAGGTAAGAAAAAAATATATATATATGAACACAATATAATTAAGTTTACAATAAAATAATTGACACGTTTTTACTAATATCTCTTAGAAGATCAAGTAAAGAGGTATTCAAAATCAGCAAGGGATGATTATAGCTCCACAAGCTACTCTATGTCCTGGAGTAAAACTTCTCAACTGAAAAGATAGTTAAAGGGGTTTTGCCAGGACGTGCCTTAACTGCTAAGAAGCAAATGTAAACAAAGCCACCTTAGCCGAGAGAGCGTGAGACACAGCCAGAGCACAGAGCCGTGCATAAGGGATCGTGTGAAATGTTCACTCAAATAATCAAACTACAACTAGTGGATTCTGTATACAAAACACAACATATTTCTACCCGGTGCCTTGAAAGCTTCTTCAGCTCCCTTTCATGAGATAAGAAGTGTGCTCTGGCTCGTCAGGTCGTATCTAATAGAAGCTTTTAAGTAACTAAGGGCAGGTAAGGCAGCCTGTAGCTCTCTCAGACTGCAATTTTTGTAATCACATATATTTAGAAAAGTGATTAAATACCTATTTTGGAGGATCCCACATCAACATTACATCGTGGCAAAACCCCTTTAAGGAGTTACATACACGACAAGAGTCCATTTCTATAATTCTCTCCAGTTTAGGTTTAATTACATTGTTTTTGGCAATAACTAAAATATATAATGTGATTACATTAGATTAAGTGTTTAATACTATGGGACAGCCATACTAATCTTGTGTAATACTTAGAAAATGTAAATTTGACTAGGCTGTCTCATAATACCCCTTTATCATAGTTCTTCATGCTGGATGATGAATTTAAAGGATCTTTATATGTGTCTGTTCATCACACCAACTACACCGTAGAGTCATATTATTATGACCACTTCCTACTTTTGATATAACCAGTACTTAGCTCATGAAGGAAGTCACGTGTCCTGAGCGGGCTTCGTGGGTATACAAGGTTTACAATGGTTGTTCTCCACACATATCCCTCGTTGCAGTCATGGGTAAAATGGGCAATTTATCACAGTTGCAAAAAGGGATAATCATTGAAAGTATTTCTGAAACTGCGCAGTTTGTGAAATGTTCACGTGCTGCTTGGATAAACGTGTATTGTGCATCGGGAAATGGCGCCATTGTGAATAAGTGATGTGGAAACTGCAGAGCACTACGTGTCACTGATGTGAGAGGTGAACATCAGTTATGAAGGTGCACAAGGGCGGACTGACATGCTACAGTAGAGCAGCTAACCACCAAAATAAACACCCTTTGTATCCTAAACAGTTCAACGATCCTACCAAGACTTCCAAGTACTACCTTGACCCTCATTTCCCAGACTCGTGCCCAATTGAGTATTTATGGGACCAGCTCAATCATTGTGTTCACTCTATGGATCCTGCACAGTGTTAGACGGGGTTGCTTGGGGCCTACTAGTGGAGTTTATTCTTGGGGCCCACCCTACAGCTACATATGACTCTTGCTTTATGCCTCTCCTTCTCTCCTTTTCCCCCTGAAAACCGCTCCAGACCTGCCACGCCAGCGACCCACAACGGGGCATTATTATTATTATGGCAATTATGTCAGAATACTGGCACAATTTGTGCCAAAATGTTGGCGTACATGCTTTGCACCAGTGTTCCCCAACTCCAGTCCTCAAGGCCCACCAACAGGCCACGTTATCAGGATATCCCACAATAATTAAATCACCTGTGCAATGCGAAGGAAAGCCAGAAAACATGACCTGTTGGTGGGTCTTGAGGACTGGAGCTGGTGACCCCTGCTTTACATCACATGTATTATGCATTTATGGTAGTTTCCATCAAATCTGAGTGAAGGCTGACATAACATGCCACAATTATTTTTGTTACAATTATGCAATCAATGAGAAAAACAAATACATTCATCAAAATGAAGTATTACATTGTAGTGAACAGGTTTTTTTTTCTTCCCTAAAATCAAGTACATACACACTTTTAGAGCATTGATTTTAATAGGGGGAAAACGTAGCACAGAACACACATAAAATGAGCACAACTGAGGTAGCGCAATTTTAAGCAAACATGGCTGCCAATTTCAGTAAAACTGCATGTTAAACCAGAGCAGGTTAAATATTGATGCATATTCTGTACAGAAAAGACAAAGATTAGCCTTCTGGAATTACAACGATGCTACTCCACATGTGGATCTGTTGGCTCGCGTGTGGAAGCCTTGGCTTGATGCTTTAAATTCTTTGGAAAATGCAACACTTGTGAGCACGGTCTAAGGGAAACTAATTACCTTTGTCCAATGATCTTAGATTTTTTTTCCATAGACATCACTACAGTAAATGATTGTCACAGTCAGTAAATACATACATATTAGCCTGGCCTCACAATTATTTCTGAGCTTACAGTCTGCTCTAAGGTAGTGATTATACATTAACATAGCCAAGTAATGTGAAGAAGACATCAAAATAGGAATGAACTTTATGTGTGGGGAGTGGCTAGTCTGCTAGGAAAGGTGCAGTGAAAAGCTAAAATCCTGTGTAAGTATAACAAGTCGGTACTGTGTAAGTATACTAAGTACTGAAGCGTGTAATGGTTTCATTGTGCGTTAAGGAGTCAGCTTGTTTTGCTATGTCTTACAACTTTGGAGAAAAATAACATAAGTTGTGCGCAGTGTATGCCCTACACCTGGTTGGTTTGTACAAGTCAGTTATTCCAACATTTCAGTCCAAATAAATGTAAGTATATCTTAAAGTCAGATACACAATAATAAGAGACATAATGGTTGCTATGGAATTCATAAAATCCATGTCTTGTTTCTGTCCAGTACTGATATGTGTCATGTTTGGACAATTTAGAATTGTGAAAAAGTATTGTTGGACTCCTAAAATCCAAACCAGAAATACTATGTGGATGATGTGCAGCAGTCAATATAGAAAGTGGTAACCTGTAATTGTAATAACAGAGATGGTGCCAATGGTCTAATGAAAACAGTTGGCATCAATGACTTTATCAATGTTCCCAGAAAAATTATAACCTCATTACCATGAAACAGTATCAAATGGAATTATTTAAAGGCCACCAATACAATAACCCCCTTTAAATGTCACTAAGCACAATCATTCTGTAACTAATCCTATTGGTGAGGACTGAAAATCTGTGCTTTCTGCAGATTCGGTTCTACCCATAGTCATAGTGCAGTGAGGATTAAGACTCCCAAGTGAACCCAAAGAAGCATTGTTTTGTATGCACTGATAAATGGAAGCATCTGAAGACTTCATCCAGGGACTTGAATGAGTACAAGGCTTTTTGGATAGAAGGGAGCAGTTATTAGCCTTGTAACCCATATCAGTACTGTGAAATTCACATTCTGTTGGGGTGTTCAGCTGGTCATCAAAAACTAAGGGTTGCTGATCATCTGCTTCTTCACAGATCACAAAAACGGTGTTTGGCTTTTCAAAATCCATTGACAGCTCTTTGCTTCGTACTCCATTGGCTGATATTATTTTAAGTGAGCTTGGATACTCTGTGGCAGGCTTCTGGTACAAATTGTGGTTCTCCTTTGCAAACACAGATGTCTGGTCAGATTGAACACACTCTGAGAAATCATTTAGCAATCCAAAGCATGGCCGTGTCCTCTTGAGGTTACCAGATGGGAGATTTCTATGGAGGTGTGCAGAGTGTGTAAGTGGATAGGATGCATTACTGTCTGAAGACTCTGAATATAAGCGAACAGAATTTTCCCCAATTTGTGCAGCAGAACCAGCTCTCCTTGGGATCTTGGGGCTTAGGCTCTTCACAGGTGCCGTAGAACCCTGTAATGGCAAAACTATGAATGTTAATGGAATAATTTATAAAATTGAGGATGGATTTGAATGATGATAATCTCCATAGTCTGCTGTGGCATATTTTGGCCCTATATAAGCAAGCAGAAAAAAAAAAAAAAGAAGAAGTGCCTAAGAGGCGGTCATCTTCAAGCCATATATTCTGCCATCTCCAGTAGGATGCTTGTTTCAAGTCTTTATCCTTACTGAGTTCATACAAAGGCAATACACACCATTAGTCAGGTAAATGAGCTATATAACACAACAATAACAGACTATAACATACAACAATAGTGGCTTGCGTCCACCCTTCAAGCTATATATAATAATACAAGAGTACTCTTGCAGTAGTTTTTAAATATAGTGCTACATTAGTATTGTACCAGAACAAAAAAACTATATCGGAACCAAGCACAATACAAAAAAACTGGAACTAAGAAAAAGTTTTATAAATAAATGCTGTATCACAGCCAAACACAGTAAATATATAAAGTACCACAATCAAACTTTGCACTTAAATACAGCAGCAAAACAAAGCTAGTTTAATATTAAGCTTTGATATCATATTTATGAACTATGATACTAAAATGAAGTTCAGTACATAAATACCAAATCTATTCTCAAATGCGGTTTCATAAGAAAGCTCAGCAAAGAAACACAATATCAAAAACTAAGCCAGCTAAACAAATCCGGCACCAAAACTAAGCTTATTTAAGTACTGAGTTATGTGAAACTATAGCTCCCAGAATGATCTGAACTATTGTAAGAACAAGCTGAAAAACATTGTTTCCAAAACCAAAATCACCCAAAATCTCACTTATTCAATACATAACTGATCATATCCAGTCAGAGGCATGACATTTATATCAAGTGATTTACAAGTGATGTTCTCTATGATTAAAGTTATTCTTCCCTCACTTATTCCATTTGGCACAGACCAGCAGGACAGCTGATGAGCAATACTTTTTCTTCTGAGTTTTCTGCTCAGATGTTTTTTTTCTTCATCCTAATATTTGTGCATTCTCGCAAACACAAATTCCTCATCCTTCTGCTGGAAAGGGTAAGAGCAACCAGGTTGGAATTTCTGAAGAAAATTTCCTCAACAAATCCACAAATAATCTGCAAAAAAATCAGCACCTAATTGTGCAGTTTAGTACTGATTTCCAGCGGTGGATTGTCCTGTGTATTATGTAGAAAAAAAAGGTTTTAAAATCATAGTAAAAGATTTTGCTGTGGATCCACGGCTGCAGCTTTATATATTACTATGATTTTATAACATAGTTTTACTTCCTAATTAAACTCAATGGGGAAAATCAGCAACAAATTCTTACTCCATGACAGAAGCTGAATCGCTGTGGATTTAAAAATCTGCACTACAGGTTAAATTCTGCATGAAAAAATATATACAGTAGTATGTCAAAGTTGTTTGTAAAATAAAAATAAAAAAATCTGTAAAATTTCACCCAAATGCACGATAATGTAATCCCCCTGTGCAAATCTATAAATTTACCCCAACTGTGAAACTGCCTCGACTAGAGATAGCTTGATGCCCCCAACACAATGCTATTCAAGACAAGTCAATTGAGTAGAGATACTACTTCTTCTCCGGATTGTTGAGATAGGAGCCATATTAGAGAATAGGGGCTTAACTAGAATTTCCAGGGCCCCATAGATGGGCACCCATTACCTGAAACCAGAAAACTGGAACTGCAGCATAAATACAATAATCAAAGGCACAAATAATAGCACCATACATCAGAGAACCTACATAATATTGCTGGATGACCTAAAGCCACCAACTTACAATTCCATAGTACAATCCTTTACAAGAACAGGCCACAAGCCACTCTCTCTTCATTGTCTCATGTTACCAGTCATACATCACCGACCTATTTGCTGTTGAGCTGGGAGGCACAGCATAAACATGTATAGCATGGGATGGCTGAGGCTCAGCCAACCAGTTTTATGACATTTCAGAATTGCTCTCCGTGTTATCCAGACAAAGCACACCTGTGGTAAACTATGAATGTAATGCAATACTGCTGTGCATTGCACATAGAGTTCAGGTGCTCTCTACTTAGATAACCTAGACAGCAGAGAAGACTGCAGTAAGATGCAATGTTGTCCATGGGGCAGCCATTACATGACTGTCTAGGGTCAGCCTCTGATGGGCTAATCAGACACTGCACAAAGAGGGATTTGGGTATGTTAACACGGCATAATCGCGGCACGCATTTCGCCGGGTATTTGCGCTTTAATATAGGCAAAATGCGCGCTGCAATTACGGTAATTCATAGCTCTCATAGAGAACTATGAATTATGCGTTGTCTCCACCGGTGTACAATACAATCGTATTGTACGCCGGGGGAGTGAAGTGACAGGTCACAAAACGCATCAAAAAACGCACCAAAAACGCACTGTGTGAAAGCACCCTTACAATGAAGAATAAGTAGCAGCATCACTACATCAATTCTAAGCTGTGTTTACATCACATATGGTGCCTCAGTTGCAGATATCTATCGGAATCTCTTGAAAAAAACAAAGTATATCACTAGATACTGTGGAGGAAACATGGAAACAATAGGGCAAACATGCTCTCTTTTGGACTTCGTTTGCTCTATTTCTGTGTGTGTGTGTCCGTAAAACATATGTGAACAGGAAAGAGAGCAAACCTAGTCCAGAAGATACTGTGTTTATCCTATTGCTTTCAATGGCTCCACCGTGGTATCCATCAGGATACTTTTTCCAAACTATCCTGATACCTGTATTGGAGGCCCAAGCGTGATGTGAACACAGCCTTAACCATGTAATCTCATTATGCAGAATAAATGAATGTGAAATGCAGGTTTCTTCAGATACATATGTATATCTGTAAAAATAAATAAAAAGAAAACAAATTATGTGGAAAATATGGACATCTATTGAGAGAACTTCAAAGATTTAAAAGACCCCCTTTTTGTTGGAAGGGTCTCTTAATTAACCTTTGACCATATATTTTGCTTCTTGATCAGCCTTAATTTTTAGTGTTCAATTTCCCTGCTGTGCCACCACAGGAGAAATGGAGCATAGCATGAATTAAAAGGAGAGGGTCAATGATTCACCATTAAGTTAACATGAGTAACAATGGGTTTTCTAAGCCAGACTGTTCCACTAAAAGAAATATCCCTTTTGCTTTCTGAAGACTCAGTGGGTCAAAAGCAAATTGAGGATTTGTTATATCCAATAGAAGTCTCTTGAGCTTCTCAGCTCCTTTCCCATAATGCCTTGTGATATGCAGATGCTTAAGTAGAGGGCAAAAAGGCAATTCAAAACTCTATACACCAATTTGGTACACTCCTCAAGGAGAGGTGTCCCCCTTTCTGAGCCACTAAAAGAAAAACATACTTACGCTGTTTACCAATTTTGTGAAGGAACCACTGGAGGTACGACTGCGCCATTTCATCTGTAGTTGAGGTAACAGACTGTTAAAAGTGCGAACACTCCAGGCCCTCTGTCTGGCTGCACCTACTTCTTCATCTTCATTTGCTTTGTCCTCTACTGTTAGATCCACACTTGTGTAATCTGATGTGAGCCAGTCAGAAACAGAGGCAGGACTGGTTACACTTCTCTTTAGGTTTCCTGCCTAGAATGAGAGGCCATAATGAAATTAAATCATTAATGCAGCAGTGGCATGGCCCCCTCATCAGCCAGTATCTGAACTCAACTTTGACTTGAGTGCCTGTTATAGATTGCAGAGGAAAGTACACTTTGCAGCTCTGCTGCTAACTAACTGCCAGGAGGTCACATGACTGACGCCATGTTTAGTCCACACAGTTTCTTCTTAGGAGCAATTAATATGGACAGGAATGTGGGCTGTGTTTTTTAATTCTAGATAAGGGCCTACTGCATTGGTATAAAAGAGGTACAGGAGCAGAATTTTTAATACATGTATATTAGAAAATTGTATGATTTCCTAAGATCTCCATAATAAATAAAAACAATATAAAGTCTACAACCTCTTTAAGTATACATACAGTAATGAAGTCTGAATGTTTAAAGAACATTGTATGGATATCTAGCAGATTACTGGCTGCCATAAGCAGCTCAGAATTACATAGTCAGAATTACACGGAAGCCGCAGAGAATCTATAATCCCCTTTAACCCTAATGGGTATTATTGTATCCTTAGGCTAGAGAGAGAGACAGTCAAATAATAATTCTTTAATAAGAAACTCCTATTTACAGCTAAGTCTGGATCAATGTTTAAATCTTGTACACACAGGAGAGGTATTTAAAGCAGAGAACCAGATGATTGCCCATTCTGAAGAGTGCAACATTTGTGAACTTCTGCAGAAAGAATTAATAGTATTCAGAATAAGCTTCTTGTGAGTAGGTTCCACTTCTAAGTAGCGTGGGAGCAATTGTGCTTTACCAGGATTTTACAAAAAGGCATCTTATCAGTTTAAACACCAGACTGCTCTACATGTAAACGATCAGAAAGTTTGTGGGCATCTAAGCAATGACATAGCTGAAGGCTCATGGGCTTGGTCTCTCTTCCCTCCAGCAGCCTCTTTTCACGGCAGTGGGCCACTACAGTTTAAAAAACAGGTTTCCTACTTGGTGAGGTCTGGGATGTGGTGTGCCTTGGAAAATTATTCTAAAGGGAACGGTCAGTTGGTTTATGCTGCCCTATCAAGAACAGAATATAATAGAAGGGGAGAAGCGGAGCGCTAAGATATATGGGTTAATATTATTTGGAGCAGGTTTTCTGAGTTAACAGCAGAGAATATACTAATAGGTCTCCTTAAAAGACAGTGGTAGTTCTGCTTAAAATAGTGAAGTAATACCACCTCTACTAAAACGACAGTCAGTATGATGTGTTGCGAGGGTGCATCCGGGAGGCCACCGACTGCAGACATGTACAGGTAGGACCAATAAGGTACAATCTAGCACCATTTAAAATCCATTTAAGGTCCAATCCAGCACCATTTAAAACCATACATTTTAAATGGTGCTGGATTGGACCTTATTGGTCCTACTTGTAGTTCTGCTTACCTCACCCACATACAGTGATCGACAGCTTTCCCTGTGTGTGTACAGAGAAAACGGTTAATTACTGTATATGGAAGAGAATTCTTCCATGGCATTCACCATAAATATTGCATCTTTATTCAGGCTTGATATGCAGGTAATGACTCAGGAGAAGACACAAAACATCAGCAGCCAATGGCCATTTCACATCCTTAGACATTGGCAGATGTTATGTGTCTTCTTCTGAGTTATTACCTGCATATCAAGCATAAATAAAGTTGCAATATTTATGGTGAGTGCCGTGGAAGAATTTTTTTATATGGTTGATTCTAAGAAGTGCTGCCTTTGACCACTGAGCACCACCAGGGAAAATAGCTGCTGAACTGCATCATCATACTTCAATAAGTAGTGCCAGTATTTTTCTTGTTTACGTGGGACTTCGCTGTATTTTAATTTCCCTTTTGTCTTATTTTTTTGCAACATTTACTATAGTGATCAACTAATACAATAACTTTATTTACCTGATTGTTACAGGCATTAGCAATATTTATTATTTGTACCCTTTTTACACCTTTTTCCCCACAAATTGAAGTGGCAACGTGTGAAGCTCTTGTGAATGCCATGCCCAAGAGGGTTAAGCCAGTGCTTGAAAATAATGATGGCCACACAAAATAATTGACACTTTGGGCATAATTTTATCCATTTTCACTTAGGGGTGTACTCACTTTTGTTGCCAGCGATTTAGACATCGATGGCTGTGTGTTTGAGGGCACACCAAATTTGCACTGTTCTATAAGCTGTAAACTATCTACTACTTAACACTGTATCAAGCATCATATCCTCATCATTGTCCCATGAAAATAATAATAATCTTTATTTATATAGCGTCAACATATTCTGCAGCACTTTACAATTTAAAGGTTATAAGACCAGACAAAGACAGATATTACACATTAAAAAACTACTTACAGATGAGAAACAAGGTGTGGGGGCCCTGCTCGCAAGAGCTTACGATTTATTAGGGTGTATGGGTGAGACGAAGGGTGAGAAGTGCCTGGTTTACAATATTTCATAAATATGTGGTGGTTTACATAAAAATTGGATAAACCTGCCACCCTGACAGTACATCTATATACAGATAAGTGCCTGTGAGGGACCTAGTATAGGGAGTGACAAATGTGTGTGAAAGCAGGTGGGGGTTAGCAATTAGGGATCTTGGTAGGCCTGCCTAGGAAGATGAATTCTCAGAGCACTCTTAAAACTATGAGGGTTGTGAGCGTAACTGATTGCCCCTGGTAGCATGTTGCAGAGAACTGGTGCAGCGCGTGTGAAATCTTGGAGACGGGCATGGGAGGTTCGGATAATTGTGGTCTGTAATTTGATAATCAGCAGTAAAGCAGAGAGACCCGGTAGGGTATTAGACAGAGATAAGGGAGGAGATGTAGAGGGGTGCAGTACTGGAGAGAGCTTTATGGGTGAGATTGATTAGTTTATGTTGTATCCTGTACTGCGTGGGCAACCAGTACAGTATAGCGGCTGGAAAGAAAGACCAGCCTGGCTGCTGCATTCAGGATGGATTGGAAAGGGGAGAGTTTACAGAGAGGGAGACCGATAAGCAAGGAGTTACAGTAGTCAAGATGAGAAAGTATAAGAGCAATGAGAGTTTGAGTTGTTTCCACAGTGAGATAAGGACGAATTCTGGAGATGTTCTTGAGGTGAAGGTGACAGGAGCAGGCAAGAGATTGGATATAGGGAGAGAAGGTCAGATCAGAATCTAGCATAACCCTAAAACAGGGGGCCTGCTGCCTAGGAGTTATGGTACTACCACACACTGAAACAGAAATAGCAGATGGGAGTTGGTTAGTAGATGGCAGAAAGACAAGAAGTTCAGTTTTAATGAGGTTTAGTTTGACAGAGAGAGGACATGATGTCGGAGACAGCAGACAGACAGTCACTGGGGTTTTGTAGCAGGGCAGGAATGAGGTCTCGGGAAGAGATGTATAATTAGGCGTCATAAGCATAGAGATGGTACTGAAAACCAATTCTGCCAATTGTCCAATGGGGGCTGTGTAGATTGAAAAGAGGAGAGGGCCAAGAACCGATCCCTGAGGACCCTGACAGCATGAGGAAGGGGAGAAGAAGTAGATCCTGCAAATGAGACACTGAAGGAGCGGTCAGTGAGGTAGGATGAAAACCAAGAGAGAGTGGTGTCCTGGAGGCCAATAGCACTGAGCATGCCGAGGAGGTGATGGTGGATCAACAGTGTCAAATGCTGCAGAGTGATCTAGAAGAAGCAACAATGAGCAGTGTTCCCTGAGATTTAGCAGTGAGGAGATCATTTGAGACTTTAGCTAGCTAGTTTCTGTGGAGTGTAAGGCATAGTTGCCAACTTTTGAAAATGAAAAAGCAGGAGATATTAGTGGGCGGCGCGCTAAGCGCGCCGCGGCAAAAATTTGCATGGCCACGCCCATCTTGACGGTTGTCACGCCCCTTAAAAAAGCCACACCTACTCCACCTAACTGCATAACGGCTTTTGGAAGAAAGCCAGGTAGATGCCCTTATAGCCAGGTAGTACCCCCCATAACCAGGTAGTGCCCCTTACAGGCGGGTAGATGCCCCCTTGTATCCAAGTAGATGCCCCCTCTGTAGCCAGTAGAGCCATATTTGGTAGTCAGTAGATGCCCCCCTTTGTTAGAGGTAAAATGCCCCCCATTGTTTTCCAGGTAGTTGCCCCCCATTGTTTGCCAGGTAGTGCCCCCCATTGTTTGCCAGGTAGTGGCCCCCATTGTTTTCCCGGGATAGTGCCCCCATTGTTTGCCAGGTAGTGCCCCCTCTGTTGGCCAGGTAGATGCCCCCATTGGTTTCCGGGTAGTGCCCCCTCTGTTGCCAGGTAGGGGCCCCCCTTTGGGTTAGCCAGGTAGTGCCCCCATTGTTAGCCAAGTAGTGCCCCCATTGTTAGCCAAGTAGTGCCCCCATTGTTAGCCGTAGTGCCCCCATTTGTTAGCCAGGTAGTGCCCCCATTGGTTAGCCAGATATCCCCCCATTGTTAGCCAGGTAGTGCCCCCATGCCCCCTTTGTTAGCCAGGTAGTGCCCCCATGCCCCCATTGTTAGACTGGTAGTGCCTCCATTGTTGCCAGGTAGACCCCCCATTGTAGCCAGGTAGTGCCCCCATTGTAGCCAGGTAGTACACCCCTTTAGTAGCCAGGTATTACCCCTTAGTACCCAGGTAGTGCCCCCTTGTTAGCAGGTATGCCCCATTTGTTAGCCAGGTAGTGCCCCCCCATTGTTAGCCAGGTAGTGCCCCCATTGTTAGCCATGTAGTCCCCCCATGTGTAGCCAGGTAGTACCCCCTTTTGTAGCCAGGTAGTGCCCCCATTAGTAGCCAGGTAGTGCCCCCATTGTTAGCCAGGTAGTGCCCCCCATTGTGTTAGCCAGGTAGTGCCCCCCATTGTTAGCCAGGTTAGTGCCTCCTTTAGTAGCCAGGTAGTGCCCCCCATTGGAGCCGGGTAGGGCCCCCCATTGTTAGCCAGGTAGTGCCCCCCATTGTTAGCCAGGTAAGTGCCCCCATTGTAGCCGGGTAGTTGCCTCCTTTAGTAGCACGGTAGTGCCCCCCATTGTAGCCAGGTAGTGCCCCCCCATTGTAGCCAGGTAGTGCCCCCCCATTGTAGCCAGGTAGTGCCCCCCATTGTTAGCCAAGTAGTGCCCCCATTGTTACCAGGTAGTGCCCCCCCATTGTTAGCCAGGTAGTGCCCCCTCTGTTGCCAGGAAATTGCCCCCTTTGTAGCCGGGTAGACCCCCCATTGTAGGCCAGACAGTGCCCCCCTAAAACTAATAAAAATAAAATAATAAAAAACCACTTACCTGACCAGGCCCTGCAGAGCGGCCAGCTCCAGCCGATCTCCTCAGCGTCACAGGGGAAGTGAGTGCAGCCCCCGCGCGTTTACTTCCTCTGTGACGCTGACATGTGTGTACGGCGCACAGCGGGGCCGGACATACAGGGGGAGGAGGCAGGAGGGATCGATCCCTCCTGCCTCCTCCCGCACAGCGACGTTCCGGGGGGGTGAAGCGGGGCGCTTCACCCGCCTGTGTGGACGGACCGGCGGCGCCAGAGTAGCGCACCCGCGCTACACCGGCGCCGCAGGCATTTAAATGACCCCCGCCGCCGGCTGGCGGCGGGAGGAATTCCAACACCCCCGGGAGGGCGAGAGGGGACCCCAAATAGCGGGACCCCCCCGCCAAAAACGGGAGAGTTGGCATGGATGGTGTAAGGTGAGGAAACCTGACTGTAAAGGATTGAGAAGAAAGTTAGTTGAGAGATAGCAGAATAGGCAAGAGTAGAGCAAGCGTTCCAGGAGTATAGCGATGAAGGGCAGGTTATGGACTGTTCGGTAGCAGAGCAGGGTCCCAAAGTGGGCTTTTTTAGTAAAGGGGGTTTATAGCAGCGTGTTTAAACAAGGATGGAAAGATCCCAGTGGAGAGAGAAAGGTTGAAGATTGCTGTAAGTTGGGAGAGGACATCTGGAGAAGTAGACTGGACCAGGTGAGAGGGAATGGGGTCACTAAAGCAGGTAGTGGGGTAAGCAGGAGAAGTCTGGACACGTCTTCTGTTGTCGGGTATGAGAGCAGACTAGAGGATATGCGGGGAGGGATGGGGTGGGAATGAATGTAAAAAATGCATGTATGGATCTGGGTGATTAAATCACTTGTCTTTTCTTGAATATTGGTGGTGCTGTTTTTTTTTTACATTTAGCACTTGTGGAGGACTTGGGTCTTACTCTTTAGCTTAGCACATCTATATTAACCTATTTTGGGGCAGTGCTGTATCAGTTACCTTTTTTATGTTACTTGAGGATTGAGATGCAATGTTTTGCTTTTGTCTTTGAAGTGAGTGGATGTGGATAAAATTCTCAGGGGGCATGACTGGGTGGTAGGATAGGAGGCAGATGGCTGCAAGGTAGATAGCAATAGTGAGCATGGTAAATAAGGTGTATTTTAAAAAGACCAGTTACTCACATAAGAAGCAATCCTTCTAGCCCCTTTATGCCCCCTTCTGTCCAATTGTTGTCATATTTCTACAGATTATATCACTTTCAAAATCTTCCAAATATGGCGACGTCAATGGATGGCAAATAGCCGTGGGGCAATAACCCTGAGCCTCAATTTTATATTTGCAAGGTGTTAAAATGTGGAGCGCGAAGGGCCCAGCACAGAAAAAGACTTTCAAGGGAATATTGGGGACAATGTACACAAAAAACACGGGTAATTATTGAAGACAGAGCTGAGGAAATCTACCAACAATTAAGAAAAGCAAAATGTAAAGAGTAATACAAATTTACACAAGTTTGGGGGGTTTTAACTCACTTTTGGAGATTTTTAATAAACATAAAACCCCCCAAAAAACTGGTTTTAGAATTCTTTTTAACAATGACATCAAAAACAAAACAACATTCCATTTAAGCCTGTTAAACTGCATCTACACTTTAAAGATAAAATGAATGCAAGTACAATGGATTTTTCCCAAAATAATTTAATCACAAAATAAAGGAACTTCTGTCGCACCAGCATCAAAAACATACACTAAAACTGACCTTAAATGGAAGATTTTTTAAAGTAAGACAGTTTTTTGGGTTTCCAGGGGAAAAACAAAAACCTCATCACTGTTGGAGTCGGTCACTGGAATAGTACATGAGGAAGGATCATCCTGTGACTGCTGAGAAACATCTGCAACTTCACAAGAACATAACAAAAAACAAAGATCAAAATGTCCCAGAGAAGTCTAAGTCTAAAAGGGGTCATCCAGGGGATTTTTAAATGACAAGCAAATAAATATCTGACACACTTTACAAATGTCTTTCTTTGATCTTTAGTTTTTTTTGCCAGCCATGCCTTAAAGTGACAATTCATCTAGAAATAGAAAAGAAAAAAAAAAATCTATCCCCAGAAAATAATTTTCGAAAAATGAGAGGGCAAAACACAGGCTACATTTGTTTTAATGGCCTTCATTTTGGGGTGGAATATTATAAAAAATGGAACTGTTTTCCCCTCTAAACTGCAAAAGGAGCATGAAACAAAAGTTTCTCCTGCAACTACCTCCCATTTAGAAACATCCCTTTTCCCACCCATTTGACAAGAATAGGTTTTAGGGGGAAGAAATCTTGTGGATAAAATCTATGACAAATACACTATATGGCAAAAAAACATGGACAATCATCTTTTATACTCTTGCTTTCGTTTATGATTTATGAGCTCTGTGTCATGCAATGATGATCAGTACGCTTGTCATACTGTGTTAATTATTTTCCATTGCGCTGTTATTGTTATAACTTGAAAACGCAATAAACCTTTTGATACGGAAAAAGCATTGACAACTTTCCTATGAGACTGTCATTCCCATTACAAAGAGGTGCATAAAACCCAAGCAATATCCATAGACAAACGCTGGTAGCAGTGTCGGTTATACTGAAGAGCTTAGTAACTTTCACACCTTTCTCGACACAGCAATTTTTGGCAACATTTTTTCATTCCCAGGTGGAATTAAAATTCTGTCATTGTTTTTTTGAGTTTCATGGTTTGGAGCTCACCGTTTGAAATAATTAACATGTTAACTGTATCCTGGGTATCGCTACAATTTTGTTGAAACAAAAAATCAAAAGGTATATTTTATTGTAGTCATATATTCTCATTTTCTGTGTGACTTGTATCTAGGAGTAACAACATCCCACAAAGCAAAAGACCACACACACTCACACAGCATGGCAGACCACATAGATATCACCCATCACTGCAGTGTTACAAATTGGAAGTGACCGCAGTATAAATGACTGTATGTTGGTAACTTTAAAGAATGGGGTTTCATAGTCAAGCCACTCCATACAAGTCTAAGACCATGATGTATCATACCAAGCATTGGCAGGAGTGGTGTAAAGCTGCCACCACTGAATTATGGAATCACTCTGGAAAAGTGTTCTCTGGAGTGTTAAATCATTTTTCACTATCTTATCCAGTCTACTGGATGCATTAAGATTTGGCAGATGCCTAAAGAACATTATCTACCTGACTCTACAGTGTCAACTGTACAACTAGGAGAAGATATACTGTACATGCTATAAGGGCTGTTTTTTGGGAAGGATAAACGTACATATCTTTTACAAAGCCCTGACCTTTTGGCTGAAAAATCATAAATTGCTACAGTCACACTCCAAGATCTTGTGAAAATCCTTCCCAGGAGAATATAGGTTGTTGTAGGTTGTGTGTGTTGGAGCACTCCATGCTAACAATCCATGGCTTTGAAAAGTGATATCCAACAAGGCAAAATGGGTCTTGTTAGGTGTGCGCATACTTTTGTCCAAATAGCATCTAAACTTTTAGGATCAGGATATGGAAAAGAATAAGGTATTGGTTATCCTAGAAAGTATTACTAGTATTTTTGGAAACCCCAGTGCTTCTTTATGATCAACTAGACTGTGTAGATTTTGACTATTTATACTAGCATTATACTACTTGCATAGCTTCACACTATTAAATTACTTCGAAAATCGGTCTTAGGGCTTGTTCACACGACATTTTTGTGATCCGTTTCACGGATCCGTTTCACAGATCCGCAAAATGGATCTAACAATTGTCAGTGTGATTAACATTGCTTTCAATAGCAAAAGCGCATCGCTGTTCACACAAGTGATCGCCGATGCGCCTTTCGCGATCCGCTTTTCGGATCCGTTTTAAGAATTGACATGTCAATTCTTCTTGCGTTTTACGCAAGAGAAATCCCCATAGGAAATAATGGAGTGCGCTTTTTGGCATCGAAAGCGGATCCAAAGCGCAGCATACATTTGGGTGCGTTTTGGATCCGCTTTCGATGCCAAAAACGCATCCGTAAAACGCATTGGATTTAAATTAAATATAAAATTTTAATATTATGTTTGGGTTATATTTTGTATCATTTTAATGGGAGGGCTAATTTTCTGATGCAATGTGCTATTGGAAAATGCCTTCATTCTACATGGGTAAAGGAGAGGAGGATAATGTCAGTCCCACAGCCCCCAGCGTACCACCGGATGCACATGGACGTCAGGTCTTTGAGTTTGAAAACGATTGGTTGATTTAAAAAAAAAAAAATAGTGGGGGAGGTGTGGGTTCTAAAATCATAGATGTATGTACAGTTGATTGACACTAGGTAAAAAAAAGGGTTTTTTCTTGGTCATTGATAGGTTATATTATATTTAAATTGCAGTTTGATAGGTTGATTTAAATAAGGAATTGAAAAAACGGATACAAAAAACGGATCTGTAAAATGCATGCAAAACGCATCCAAAAAAGGATCAGCTGTTGCGTTTTCTGGATCCGCTTTTTGGATGCAGTCTGCATCCAGTTTTCGCAGGTTAAAAACGGATCCATAAAACGCATCCATAAAACGCATCCAAAACGCATCCAAAACGTCGTGTGAACAAGCCCTTATTGTATGACCCCAGAGAAACTGCTGAATGTACAGTACTTTGTCACAACAATTGTTTAACTTGCTGTATTTGTTTTTATTGGTAGTATGCTTTGTTCCTTTAGCATTTTAATATTACTAAAATAAAACATACATGGAATTCTTTTCAAGACGGACCTGAGCGCCGCTTTTGAAACATGCAGCGGCGATCGCTCATCTGAACGTCGCTGCGTCTTCCTAATAGTGAGCAGTGATAAAGTCACTGCTAATTGTTTAGATCCGTCTTGGGGACCGACAGAGTGGACCCCAAAACGGATCTACAAAGCGCTTGTAACACGGAGTGAAAACTCTGTGTGAACAAGCCCTTAGGCCCGGTTCACACGGCTTATTCCATTCGTAAGTGCGAGCCGGATTGCGCTCGCAATTCCGGCTTGAATAAGGGGCAGGACGGGGGTGAGGCGGGGGCGCTGCCCGCCCGCCCTATAGACTTGCATTATCCACGGCGCGTATTTTGCCTGGATAATGTGCAGGTGACTTTCTCCCTGCCCGGCGTATTCGCCGAGCGGGGAGGAGCGACGGAATCCACTGTTCTCTATGAGAACTGTGGATTACCGTAATTACTGCGACGGATTGGAGACGTACTGCAGCGCAAATCCGGTGCGCAGTACGGCTCCAATCCGCGGCGAAATAAGCCGTGTGCACGCCCCCTTAGGGTGTGCTCACACGGCAAACACAAAATATTTGTCTTTTTTGTTATCCTTTGTCTTAATTGGCACTAAAGGGGATGTTTTATGTTTGTGGATTCAAGCCGTCCCCCTTCACACCCACATGTTCATGTTCTGCCCGAAAATCGGGTGGAAGAATGAACATGTTCTAAGTTTTTCGTTACACCGGTGGTGTCAAAAAACGTCCAGTGGAAAATCTGTGCAGTGTGAACTACTGCACGGATTTTCTATTTAAATCAATGTCAAAGCTTGACAGACGGTTTTCAAGTCTGAAAACTCTTCTGTAAAACCAAATGAAAACCCTACTGTGGGGACAAGCCCTTATTCACAGTGAGTGTTACTTTCAACAAGGACAATAATAACAATGCAAAAACAATATATCAGATAAACAGATGTAAATATTCTCAACAACATATGGTTTTACCTTGGGAAATCATGTCACAAATTAAAAAAATCTACTGTAAATAGTTGTGCAGCATTGCAAATACTATTCCTTCTTTTTTATCACTGATCGTGAGTTGCAGTTTGTGGTTCATTCTAGTTTAAAACTTTATTCACAATTCGGGAGACCTCTTAGCTAAGATTTCATAGCATTCCTTGCTGGCTTAATATGTGAACAGAGTTTTCTCAGGTTTTCTGCAACATGTATTGTATCCAGGCACTGCAGGCTAATCTGATGTAGATATAACTAACAGAATACAGTGAAGTAGAATGCTTTTCATTATTGGGAGTTTTTTTTTTAAACCAGATTGAAACATCTCTATCAACTAAGTGATTACTGGCATCAGCAGCAACCAGCAGAACTGGGAATGCAGCTCTAGACTACATATTAGCAATACAATTAATCTACCCAGGCTGGGGATGGACGCCCTGCACACCACTTTGTATATTCCACCACATTCTCCTCAGAAGAGCAGCGGTGATGTATAGACCAATCTAGGACTGCTAAATTGACCTGGAGATTGTGGTCCTCTGAAGATCATCAAATAAAAACAAAACTAAAAGGGAGGAATAAAATTGTCACATTGCAGCCAGAGCCAGTGAGGCAGGCAGCCATTGCTGAGAAGCAAAGAATTGTTGGAGTGGGTAGAGCAATGGGAAAGTGTCTTACAACAGCATTTTTTGAATGCTAGGGCCAGCGTAACATTGTGACCTGCTAAATTACAGCAAGTGTCCCTTCAGGGCGATACCATGCAAACCATTTCTTAAATACTGTACATAATTAAAATCAAGGTTTTGTCTTTATCTGTATTGTAGGGTTTACTCTGTTGTACTTTGCACATTTATCCACTTAATAATTGAGAACACAGCAACAGAAAACTGCTTAACCCTAGCATTAAAACAACTGGCAGATGAGAGTAAGGATCCAGATGACAAGTGTCAAATTGAGATGACTAAACAAATGGATTAGAGCTTCTCCAAAAAACAGGTCTTCTTGGTTGTTCCCAGTATGCAGTGGTTAGTCCTGATCCAATGTAGGCAAAGAAAGGAGACCTAGTGAATCACTTACAGAGTCAGGGGTACCTAAGGGGCCGTTTACACGGCACAGATCAAATAATGGGATTTTTGTACTTACTGTAAAATCCTTTTCTCGTCCAATTTATTGGGGGACACAGCACCTTGGGTATAGGCCCTTGCCTTCGGAGGCGGACCAAACGTGTTAGACCCACCCCAATGGCCTATATACCTCCTGCTGACGCCAGGCTGATCAGTTGGTAGCCGTGGCCGAGAGGAGTAACAAAAGAGAACCTTAATTCCCTGGCGAAAAAAAAAAACCTGTGTCCCCCAATGAATTGGAAGAGAAAAGGATTTTATAGTAAGTACAAAAATAGTAATAGTAATAGTAAGTACAAAAATCCCATTTTCTCGCCAATAGTTCATTGGGGGAAACAGTACCTTGGGATGTCCAAAAGCAGTCCCAGAGGGTGGGCGACTAGAAAACTTCATCAGCAGTGACAAGCATCAGCCCACTGCTACCTGAAGTAACTTACGGCCGAGAGCTGCAGCAGCTGAGGGAAAGGCATGAGTTGGGTAGAACTTAGACGGAGTATGGGCCGAAGCCCAGGTGACAGCTTTTCAAATCTGCAAATGCCGAGGCTTGAAGCCGAACCAATCAGGCGGCCCCAACTGCTCGTGAGAAGCGAGCCGTGACCTGCGTAACTATGGACCAGATCCGGGTGGCAACAGCGGCTAGAGGACGCCAAGCCCCTGCAAGGACACTCAGGAATGACCAAGAGGGCTGCATGCACCTAAAGGATTCGAAACAGAGAGGTAGAACCGAACGGCCCTGACCATGCTACCAAACGTAACAATCGTCCTCAAAGATGAGAGGACGAGGGGCAAAAGAGAGCAGAACTAGGTCTTCAACGATGTGAAACAATGACCCATTCTAGGGAGACTTGAAGGAACAAGACACAGAGTATCCTTGTCCTTCCGCAGACCCCAGAACAGGGGCCCGCAGATAGAGCTGCCCGTACAGACACTTAGTGGATAGAAGTGATGGCCACCCAAAAGGCCACCTTCCATAAAAATAAAAAAACAGGGAGACTTCTCGTGGAGGCCCGAAAGGTGCAGACTGTCCGATTTCCCAAACAAGCATTGTATCCCGCGGTTCGATAGGCTTACGAACCAGAGGGACCAAACGCATGACCCCCTGCAATAGAAACCTTAACCTTTGAGCGGGGGCCAGCTTGCGCTACACAGAATCAGGCAAACAGGACTCTGCCCTTTCAAGTGGGAGAGGGCAAGCCCAGCCCGGCCTGACTGCGAAAAAACTGCCCCTTTGGGGGAACCTACCGGGGTGAAAGTTTTTTGGGGCAAAGACCAGGTGACTGGGTTCCCGTCTCAACAGCCCTCCCTGGAACTGCAACTCTGGGTACCGTGGTTTGAGAAGGGCCCGTGACAGAAGGCCTGGCTAAAGGGAAAATGGTCAAAAACGTTGGCCAATGGGGCCCGGGTCCGCGTACCCCGCCCTGGGGCCCTAATCCAAGGTGAAGGGCACAATGGTATCCCCCTGGGCTCAAGGCACTTGAGCCCGGGGAAGAAGGGCCGGGTTAAAAAAAGCGGGACGCCCAAACCCTCCCCCAAGGCGGCCCAAACAAGCCACTGCCACCCCCGGGGGACTCCTGGCCCTGGGCCCTAACTTGGGCGTGGGGATTGGGGGCGGACGCCCCCCATGCGACGTCTCGCGTACCCACCACGCAAGGAAGGCGAGAAACCCCGAAAATGTTTGGGCCCCAAAATTGGTTTTCCATCCTGGAAGGGGAGTTCCCAAACCCAGGGCGGTCTGCTGCTCTGCCACGAAGAACCCTTGAGTTATCTGAGAGAACTTTTCTCCCCCTCTGGAACCAACCTGAAATTCAGACTGCCACAATCGTGGTGTTGTTGGACCAAACCCGAACGGGGGTCCCGAGAGAGGGAAACCCCATCAGAGAGCCTTAAGGAAATGTTTGGGGTTCTAGCAAGGGCCTAAATGGCCCCCCATGATAAGACCTCAACGTTCGGGCTGGGAACGGGGCCCCTCCTGCAACCTGGCTCTGTGGTGATACCCCCTTTTGGGGGACAAAAATGACCTTTCCTTGATGTAATACCGGGGGAAGGCACCACCAGCCCGGAAAATGAGGCCGGGGGATGGCGGGTTCACTGCTGAGCCAAGGACTTTGGAGACCTCATCACGGGGCAGGATTCCCGCGCGGGAGAGAGAAAGGACGCGCAAAGGCCCCACGCCTCGGAGGGGTCCTAAAGCTGCCAACCCCCAAAAAAGGGCAACCAAAAAAAATTTCCCCGATACAGTCATACGAGATAGGGGATCGACAAGAAAGGAGCTTCCAGAGGGAGAGAACCCTCTGGAACCGGTGAGAATAAATTCCCCCCTAAAATTCCTCCCTAAGATGGGAAAATCAGACCAGGAATGCCCCAAATAAACCATCCCCCCGAAGCCGCGCAAACCCAGGGGATCCTGAGCTGCCCGGGGCGGCGCATTTATTGGGACCAACCCCCGTTTTGCAAATATCGTCATTGGGGGTGGAAAAAGAGCTACATGAGGACCTTTGGGGCAGCGCGGGCCGAAAGCAGAGCTTAACGAGCATTTCGAACCCTACTGTGGACACGCGGGAACCCTGAGAGCCCGGGACAAGGGACAAAAAAAACCCTGTGCCCAAACGTAGCGGGAAAAAAAAGCTCTCTCGCTCCTGAGGGGCTACCGCTGACCGGAGGACCCCAAGTGGAAAGGGGGGCCCCAACGCATCCCGGTTTGAGCCTTAAGGATGAATGGGCCCCTAGTGAGCTGCCCTTCAGGGAACCCAAAAGGGGTTTTGAAAAGCCCCTTGCTCAGACTGGAGGCCGGCAAACCCCTTTTCCTTGCCGGGGGAGAGTGCAGATTGCCGAGGGAAATGACGCCTGAGCCAGAGCTGGGGTGCGGAAAGCGCTGCAACCGGGTTGGGACCCAAACAAAGTGAGCCCTGAAGGGGGGCCCCCCCCTGCGAATTCAGGTAAACCCCGCTAATCAAACCCTGCCAGCTCTCGAGCTGGAGGAAATGCCCCCCCCCAAAACCAAATTTTCTCGGGTGGGGGTCTTTTCCTCAGCCCAAAAGCGCTGTTGGGCAAAAGGCGCTTGCGCTTCTGCGAGACTGAACGTGAATGCCGCTACACCGCTGGTCCTGAAGGGGGGGAGCATATTTACGCCCCCTTGGGGCCTCCGAAAAAAAACTTTTTACCCCGCTGCAACTCCCACCAAAAATTCCAACTCCAGGGAACGGTTGCCCTACATTGGCCGACACTCTAGCCAAAAAACGGATTGACACCAGCGAGACTTCACTGGACCGGGCAGAAACTCTGAGAACTGGGAACGAGATTCCACAACTCCCTGGGGAAAGCTTCCACCAAACCCGCTGCGCAGCTGTACGCCCCAACCCATGAAAGCTGAACCGGAGAAGCAAGAGCAGGCGCAGGGTCCCCGGGCCGCCCCCAAGCGACTTACAACAACCCCTGAAAACCCTGTCTGTGCCGTCATAAAGGACCCGCGTCCAGACGGGGAGGGCCATAGACTACTTGAGCCGGGTCTGGGTGTCCCTTGATGGGACCACCGACCACTATGACCCTGACCTCCGGAAAGGGAAAAAGACTTAAGCCTCGGGTAGGAAAAAAACGCCTGAGGGATGTTTCCACTTCCGGGCAAACATTCTCAATTTCAGGCGGCAGGAACACCAAACGCTGTCCCCTGCTGCCCCTAAGAGAGCCCCTCCTCCTGGGGCTGAAAAACCTACCCTTAACTGAAGGAAGTCCTGACAGTCTGTAAGGCTTTGGACCGCTCTTACCTATTAACCCTGTCTGGCCCAAGCCGGGGGAGTCTCCAACGAGGCCGTATCCAGGCCCGGAGCTTTTCCCCCCAAAGGTTTGGACCACTGTGTCACACAACAACATTGCGGGCCCAACCCAGAGACAAGGAACTCCAGGGGGGCCGTATCCAGGGGGGGCTTTGACCATCCCAAATGCCCGGCTAAGGCTTGGACCAGCTGCTCATAAATTGGTCTGGCCAAGTCAAATCAGAGGAGTTCCCCCTTAAAAGGCCTATCCAGGCTGGCTTCTATCTCGAACACCGGGCTTTGGGAGAGAGCCTGGGTGATTAATGAGGCAGAGAGAAATTGACACCTACACAAAACACTCCATAGGGACTGCGCGGGCGCTAGACCCGGGAGGTGCGAGGCTGGGCAGCGAGGGCATTGCCCATGGCCAAAAAAAAAAAGGGGGCCACGCTAAAGTGATATGACATGCCCATTATGGGCCCCGACCCCCCACAGGAGGCCCTGGGGCCCCCTAGTGGCGGTAGCGGGGCACGCAAAAGGGCACAAAAGGGACTGGGCTAGCCCACAAGAAAAAAACCCGGGGCAATGGTGCCGGCGAAACAAGTGCCACCGTTTTTGGCAGGGGGCTTTAAAAACACAAGCCCTGAAAAAGGGACATTTTTGCAAAGCCGGGGGGAGGGATGGAGGCCCACAGGGGGCCAACTTACCGTCCCCCAAATGCTGTTTTTTTTCCAAAACATCAGAGAAGCCAGGACGCCGAAAAAGCCGAAAAACTGCATTTTAGCTTTGCCCCCAACACAGGGACAGGGTCTGGAGGGCCTGCCCCACCAAAGGGAGGGGCCCGGGCCCCCTTTTGGGGGCGTCCCAGGGTTCGGGAGAGGGCGGGCCTAGGCGCGGCCAAAAACCTCCAGAAGCCGGGGGAAAAATTTTTAAAGGCGGGGCCCCCCATCGGAACGGCGCCGGAATGCCGCGGGACTGGAAACGGGGCCTGCCTCCCCAAAGGCCCATCCCCCCTCAGAGCCGCCCAGAAAACCCCCAACACCGGACCCCCGGCGGAACCCCGCACGCGGTTGCCCAAACGCCATGCCCCCCCAAATTTCCTCTCCTTAGGCCTTTTATAATCCCCCCCCCCATCACGGTCCCCCCCCCGGGCGGGGGAAAAAACGCCGCGGGCCCAAAACCCTAACCGGACGCTGCCGCAGCAAAATAACTGTCCCTGCCCAGGCAGGCACTGCCAAGGGGGGGGGAACGCAATCCTGCCCAGGGAAGCCCCCCCAAACCTGGGAAAAAGGGCAAAAACTGGGGGGGCCGCAGGAAAACTGAATTCCAGGCCACCCAAAACAAAAAAAGGAAAAAATCCCCCACACCTCCAAAAAAGAGGAGGGTTGGGTACTCACCCCAAACCGAATTTTCGGGCGTCGCGGCATCACCCCCTTGGTTAACCCAAAACACCCAACACGAGGCTACCGGAATCCATAAAAGGCCGCGGGGGCGGGGGTGGGGCGGGGTGAGGGCGAGGAGGAAGACCAGCCACTAAAGAACCCCACTGGGGTTTCCCAGCCCGTCAGGGGGACAGCGTCCCAGTAAAACTACGCGTTGCAACCCCCCTGATAGGTGAGGCGGGTCTCAACCACTTCCAACGGGTGAGAGCCGGGTGCTCAAACCCCTTCCAACGGGGGAAGGGGTGCTCAACCCCTTTTCCAAGGGTGAAGCCGGGGGTCAACCACCTTCCAACGGGGGGAGAGCCCGGGTGCTCAAAAAACCTTTCCAAAGGGTGAGAGCCCGGGTGCTCAAACCAACCTTCCCAAAGGTTTTAAGACCGGGTGCTCAACCCCCCTTTCCCAAAGGGTTTAGAGCCGGGGGGCTCAATCACCCTTCCAACGGGGGAAAACCCGGGGGTGCTCAATCACTTCCAACGGGGGAGACCGGGGTGCTCAATCACCTTTTCCCCAAGGGGGAGAGCCGGGGGGCTCAATCACCCTTCCAACGGGTGAGGCCGGGTCCAATCACCTTCCAAGGGTGAAGGGCCCGGGGGCTCAAAACACCTTCCAAGGGGGGAGAGGGGGGCCCCCCAATCACCCCCCAACGGGTGAGAGCCGGGGGTCAAACACCTTCCCAACGGGAGGCCGGGTGCTCAATCCCTTCCAACGGGTAGAGCCGGGTGCTCAATCACCTTCCAACGGGTGAAGCCGGGGGCTCAATCACCTTCAACGGGGAAAGCCCGGGGTTAATCACCCTTTCCCGCAAAGGGAAAAAAAAAATAACAAAAACCCCTGCAAAGCAGGCTGCCCCCTACAACACTAGGCTGAAAATGATCTTCTGGCGTCAGCGAGGATATAGGGCCGTGGGGGGGGGTCTAACACGTTTGACCACCTAGGTCCCCTCTCCCAAGGAAAAGGGCCCCATACCAAGGGCTGTGCCCCCCAATGAATTATTGGCAAAAATTCTGTGTGTGTATTTCCTCTGTTTTTGGCACCAAGGGGGGTGGGTTTTTTTCTCCGGGGCAAAGGTTCCCTCCCTTACACCGACTGTTAATGTACTGCCCAAAAAAACCGGGGAGGCATTCAGGGTTTAGTATATTTTAGCTGTCGTAGACATCGATGTTTGCAGCGCTGAGAGCAAGCTGTACTTACAGCCCTGTTCCCAGCGCTGTGGAGCAGGGGAAAACCCCACTCCCTAGCGCTCACCCCCCGATTGCTGAGGTCATGACCGCGGGATAAACAAAGTGCTTCTCAAAAAGTTCCAAGTTTGCCCAGGTAATATAACCCTAAGTTTAACATCTGTTGTGGGAAAAATGTTTTTGGGGGGCATAAGGGACTTATACAGGGGATGTTGACAAACACAATATTTTTATGTTTGCCGCATGGATTAAAAGGACAAAGATGTCAGACCCAAACTGATTTCTTTTATAAGAGGGAGTAAAATTTTGAAAAGCGGGGCAGCTGTGGTATTGTGTTTTTTTTTACTTTGCAAAAAGGGATTTGACATGTCCCCCTAAGCATTTGTTGGTAAAAGAAAACCCTTTGGGGTTTGAGATAAAGTGTGTAATTGGATCAAAAACTGGGGTGCTAGATCGTACCCAGGAGTGGTGGGAAATGACTCCTACCTTTTAGTGGCCCCTTCGTGAGTGGGGGTTACCGCGGGCCAATTGGGTCCTCTCTTTTTTAAGTATTTATTAATGAATAGTAAAGGGGTCGATACACCGTCCGATTTTGCAAATGACACCAAGCTATGCGGGTATGCAAATTAGGAAGAGCTCATAAATTTTCAAACAGACCTGGACATACTGATGCTTGGGGTCCACTTGGCAAAAGGGGGTTTAAATTTGGTAAATGAAAGTTTTTATCTGGGGGGAAATAATCTACAGGCATCAAAGTCCCAGGGGGGAAAAACTTGGAGAACACTTTTTGAGAAAAATCTGGGGTTTTTGTAACATAGACCGAATAGCAGCAAAGTCTCAGCTGCCCCTTTGAGAAGAAGATATTTGGGGTGTATTAAAAAAGGCAGGACTCGCGGGACAAGGATGTAATTCTACCGTGTACAAACATTGGTGCGTCCTCACTTAGAATTGCTTTCATTCTGGGGCCCCCTTTAAGAAAGAAATTTTAAGGAGCAAGAGAGTACAAAAACGGAACCAAACTTATAAGGGGAATGGAGCCTTTGTTTTGAGGGGAGGTTTGTAGAATTGAACTTAAATTTGCTTGAGAAAAAGCGGGTTCGGGGGGTTTTTTAATTTAATAAATATATAAATGGGCCCCCACAAAAAGTATGGGGAAAAATAATTTCAGTACCCCCCCCAAAAGACCAGAGGACATTCCTTCGAATAGAGAAAAAAGGATTCAATCTCCAGAGGAAAGAGCGTTCTTACTGAAGAACTGTGAATCTGGGAATCCTACCGGGAGTTGGTCACAGCAGGAACTGTAGAGAGTTTTAAAAAAGGCTTAATACCTACCCGGAACCCAAAGTATTAATGCCCTAGACCCTGTAAAATCTGGATCCTGGCGGTGGAGGCCTGGGGCATGATATGGTCTTACACGGGGCAGATTGGTTCATGCCTTTGGGTCCAAGGAATTAACCCTGGTGAGGCTGACTAATGTCCTTGTCTCTCTCGCTTCACCATTTCCCCCCCCTTTTGAATTGATGGCACGTGTTTTTTTCAACCGTACAACTATGTAAAAATGAAACCCGCGATTTTGGTGACGGAACTCCGTTTCCCCCCAGAGTCTGGGGGAAAAGCTGCACATCAATCCCGGGAACCTAGAGTAGCCCCCAAACTGTCTGGTAAGAAGCCCGCAACAAGGCGACTGTGGGGCTGCCTGATTGCGCCTATGTGTCAAACCGACACAATTAGAATGTATTAGCATATAGAAAATACAACAAAATTACAAATGTAACAAAAAAATTGTAGAAAAAATAAAATAAATATTTTAATAAAAAATAATTTGTGCAAAAATACAAAAAAAAAAAAACAACAATTAGGTACCCTTTTATTTTAAAACCTGTAGAATTAAAAAAAAAGTTTTGATGAAAAAAGTGAATGGTGAAAAAAATATATATTTTTACAAAATTCTGAATAATTTATAATGCACTTGACTATCCCCCCCAAAAGTACAACTTGTCCTGAATAAAAGGAGACCACAAGAACTGTACATGAAAAAAAAAAAAAGTTAGACGTTTAAATCAAGGGGGAAAAAAAAACTAAAAAAAAATTTCTGGGCATTAACTACTGTTTTAGGGATTCGGGTTAGGGGTTTAAAAATTTAAACTCCCTTATTTATTTTTTAAAATGCACAAAGAAAAACAGGGTAAAGGAAAAATTATTAGTTTGTGGCATAGGTAAAAGCCCCCACCCCCCCTTAAAAAAATAAAAAAAATACCCAATGCCAAAATTGTGAACAAGGAAAGGGTTGATGGCCAAGCGTCTTCCAATAGATTTGCTGCAGTGAAAAGTTTGTTTTTGCGACTATTACCATCTAACGTTCCACTGCATAAATGTCTATATGGTATGATGATCACTCAACAAGCTGAAAAAATAAATAAGGAAAAAAAAGTAAAAGCGGTATAAAAAATACAGAGTTTTTTGGGAACAGCGAAATCAGTTTGGATTTTGGGGGCCCAATTTCTTAAAATATTTTCTGCTGCCCTTTAGAAATTGTAGGGGGCTTGGTACTTCTTTTCACACTGGGCCG